>APFE030079935.1:34535-65453 GCA_000404065.3 Pinus taeda
AGTGAGGCTCAACCAAATATGAGCTCACCATGCTAACTGCAAAACATATGTCCGGACGGAAGTTCACCAAGAACATCAACGCGAATGAGTTTATGAAACTCAGAGGCATTTCCTAAATCTGGTCCGACATCACTACCATATAACTTCTAAAAGTTAAGATCCTCAAGGTAGTCACAGACTTGCAGTTTATTATTCCACATCCGGATTCCAACTCCCTCTTACTTCTGCAAATGATAGGATCTGCGCCTGTCAGAAATAGGTCATCCTCATAAGGTGCCGATAGGAGAGGTCTATCATCCACAACCTTCGGGTAATGGTTTGGTTCAATTTCACTCCTGGTGAATCTCAGCTTCACCAGACAGCTATCAATCCTCTCATACTATGCTTGGGGTGTTTTGCTTCAAACCATAGAGGGCTTTCTTCCACTTGTATACATGAGATTCTCAATCATGAATCTCAATCTCCTCGGGTTGTTCCAAACCTGTGGACCTGCGGCATGAGGGGAATGGTCCCCTTGTAAGATTTTCTTTCGGTACATCTCAGACATGTACCTTCATGCTCTTCTTGAATTCAGGCATCCCTATCACCATCTGACTCACATCGGGTAGGGCCCCGTAGGTAGACCTCCGGTGTTAGAGATGCGATATGCCAATTGACATGATCCCCAATGGACCATCCTCCAACTTGATACAAATTACCAACCTTGAACCCATGAGAAAAAGCATCTTTGAAAATTCTATTTTTTAACACGTACCTTTCCATCGATGATTGCCACCCTGAAACCTTTGACTTCCATTTCCGAGATGGACACGAGGTTCTTCTTGCGTTTAGGTACATAAAACATATTCTTGTAAATGGATAGAGTTACCCTCATTCAATTGAGGGGTAGCATTCTCTACACCCTTTCCGGGATAGGTGGCATGGACTCCAAGTATAATCCCACGGTTGTTTCTATCTCTACCAAATTCGAGAGAGCACCCTTCTATCTGATGAGTTGCCTTGAAGCACTACGATCAATAAGCTAGATTCCCAAAGAATCTGAAGGACAGGGCCAATACAAGATAATGCTTCTTTATCTTATCAGAAGCAACATTTGATTCGTCATACCTGGGGTTCCTTGCTTTCTCTGAAGAGTTGGTCGTTTCCTTGATGACCTGCATTATCTGTCATTCCTTTGATCATTGAAGATGTCCCTGGAATGATTGTTATGATCATCAAGTGATGTGTCCCTACCTCAGACACTCCTTCGCATAATGACCGAACTTACTACAACCAAGGCATTTGCCTTTCCTTCCACCCTTAGATCCTGACTTCCCATTGAAGTGATCTTTAGGTAGGCCATCAAAAACTTCTGTTGCGCCATTCTGATAATATTCTTTGCTTCGACTTCACCCTTGGTGAATTTGAAGAGGGATGAGGAATCCATTGATCCTTTTTTCCTTTCCCATTTGTCTTCATTGATTGCTCTTTCACTCTTGCTTGGGCATTGCCTTCACCTTAGCTCTAACACCATGTTAATTTTAGGTATGTTCTATGCTTAGAGCACTTTATTTCAATTTTCACAGTGAGCTCAATATCTTTTCCAGATTAGCAATGACATCAACATTAAAGTAAACTATAGATAGAACATAAAACATAAATTGCAGAAGACAAGCCAAGACAAGAGGACACAAGATGTGGTGCTAGCCAGGGACAAACCCCAATGTGGGGAAACCCTTGATCAATTCTTCTTATATGTTCTTCAATAGTTCAGTAGAGAGAGAGAGAGAGAGAGAGAGAGAGAGAGAGAGAGTACGTTTACAACAGAAGTCAACACTTTGACTTATCTAGATAAGAACATAGATCATCTCTAAGAAGATGATACATGAGATCAGTTGAAGACATGCTGCTTCAATTGATTCTCCAAGGTGACTCCTTCACCTATCATTGTGCTACATTTCTTCATCATGTTGCACCTCACCACGTTGCACCATGCTGCACCCATCATCACTATGCCGCATCTCATCACGCTTCATTAATCATGACTGTACCCATCACTATATTGCATTATGTGCCATTGCTGCACCATGTTGCCATATTGACCTATGTGTTGGCTGCATCTTGCTTGCTTGTTGTCCCTAGCATGCTTGTTGTCCTTAGCATGCTTGTTGTTGCATGCTGGCTGTCCCTTGCATGCTAGCTGTAACATTCCATGCTTGGTGTATTTGTTGCTAAGTACCATACAACTGTCTCAGTGTTAGTTAGTTGTCCCTTGCATGCTGCTCTCCTTCGGAGACAGATGCTCTGGCTGTTCTGGCAGTTCCCAGCAGTTCTGACTATTCCCAGCAGTTCCGACAGTTCTCGACAGTTCCAACAATTCCAGCAGTTCCCGACAGTTCCAGATGTTCTTGACAGTTCCGACTGTTTTGACAATTCTGGTAGTTCCGACTGTTCTTGCAGTTCCGGCTGTTCCGACAATTCCGGCAGTTTCTGACAGTTCCGGCAGTTTCTGACAGTTCCGGCAGTTCCGACTGTTCCAACAGTTCTGGCAGTTTCGACAGTTTTGGCAATTCTGGCTATTCCCGGTAGTTCTGGCTTCTGCCCTCTGGATTAGGGCAGTGTTATCCCTTAGGATCTCTCCTCCTACTAAAACCCAAAGACAAGTAGAGAGGAAGAGATCCCAAGTGTGTTGAAATGACTTGAAGGCCACCTGTATTTATACTAAAACGTTGAGCACAAGTGGGGTTTATTTGGTCGCTGGCCGACCCTGATGAATTGTCCCATAACACAAATAAATTCATATCTCCATGAATACTTATCGGAATCAGATGATCTTTAGATCAATCCTACACCTCTCGATGAGAGGGATCCAAGAAAAATATCAACTTCCATTAATAAGATGACCCACATGGAGTTTGTTCCTAGTTGCCAATTTTAACAGATACTTATGAAAGATAACCTGACATAGCAATATTGGAGACATCAAAGTGATGTAGATGATAAACTCATTCTCTTAAGATGCAATGAAGAAGGTCACATGAAATCTGATCTACATGAAGGTAAGGGGTATCAAACGATGTAGGATATCTTCCATGTACAAGACCTAGAAAGGAAGATAACCATAATGCACTAATAGATAATCAAGGTAACAAATATCCATGGGATAAGAAGGTGACCTCATTTGACAACTTATGGTCTCTATGCTAAATAGAGAAAGAGAAGTTGATGGCAAAAGTATTGAAGGTAAAGGACTAAATCATGTGTAGAAAGGAAAGGGAAGGTTGGTCCTCAAACAAGGAAAAATAGGTATGGCTAAAATTATGGAAGCTCATATCATCAGATAGATGGAGGAAGCTAAAGAAGAGGGCCAAGGAAAGAGGGAGTAACAAACCTCTACTATGATTAGGATAGTATCCCTTACAAAATGATCCTATCATAAGGTTTTGTTATAAGATATGACAATGATAATAAGATGCATCGTGGGATCATGAAAGCATTAGAAACAAGAGCTCGTGACATCACCATGGAAATCATGAAGGACAAAATCCATGGCCGACAAACATGTAGGATATAGCTCTTGAGAATCTCCATAGACATTGCAAGAAAGGAAGAAGTCATCCAAGACAAGGCTCATCATACATCAAGTCAAAAAGGAAACATTTGCCAGACAGGGATATACAAAGATCCTCAAGATACTTTGATAGAATCCTACGGGTTCACTATTCTAGCGGAAAAGCAAGTGTTTCATCAAGAACTCCATCTTGTGGAATTCATAGATGATGTTATCCTGACATAAGAGAAGAAGCATATCAAGGGGTTGAAGACACTTCAATCAAGGAAGTTGCTGAAAGAAGCCTAGGTGACCTAAAGGTAAAATAAGGTATGTATGCTTATGTTAAATATTATAATGTCATGTCACATGGTTGCAGGTAACATGGATCATTACTTCTATCTTAAGAAGCATGATCAAGAGAAAAAGGATCTCCTCCTCTAAAAGAAGGCATAAGATACACTAGATGAAATCAACATAGTATGCCCTCATATGAAGTATGAGGTGGTTGACCACAATTAACAAACTCTGATTAAAAGCACTAGGGAATGGAATGTGTGGAGAAGGAAGAGATCGTGAGATATGCAACCCTAATGAAGGCAATCAACATCCAAAACACTAAAGAGACTTGACTAGGAAATCTCCCAGAAAGTTATGAAGACTCTAATGGAAAAAATAAAGACCCGTGACAATAGATATCCTTGGGAGATGTGTCAACATGAATGTAGGATGATGATAACTACAAGAAGATGTCATGATGAAGAGCCATCTCATAAGGTATGACTTGATTTAATATGTTTTGATTTCTTGAAAAATATCTGGATAAGTTCATGTAGGGCTACTCAGACAAGAGTTGTAAATACAACTACAACTAGCATTCATGTGGAGGATAGAAAAAACATGATGAAGAAGTAGCCATATGACAAAGGTCCTAGATATGAAGAAGGCCACTTTCCAGGAAGAAAGGAATGACATGATGAACTAAGGAGGAAAGTGATCGATGGCTGATGCCCTACAAGGAAGAAGCTCAACTGAATTTCATGACATCAAGGAGAGAAGTTGATCAGGCAGCTGAAGGACCCACGAAGAAGAAGTTGCTGATGTATAGCAGAGTCCCTAGCTAAGAGGGAGCTCTGACAAGTTCTTGATTAAAAGGGAGCTTGGGCAAGTTTCTGATCAGAGGAAACTTAGGCATATCTTCCCCCATTGAGAGGGAGATATAGACACAACATTCTTGTCTTCACTTTGGAAGAAAGAATGGAGGATTGGGTGTTGATTTTTTTGTAGCATCGGATGTGTTCTAGCCGCAAAATTTTGTGGAGAGGGTAGAATACATGTATTCTCCGAAACCAAGAAAACGTTTTTGGAAATTCCACCTAGAGACGACTTAATTAAAATAATTAACTTTTTAAAATGATTTCCTAAGTCTAAACATAGGAAATCTAGTTTATTAAAGGGTATTAATTAAGTCATGGTGAGAATATTCTAGAAGAAGACGTGGATTGACTTCTAGTTAATCTTAGCCATCAATTATGTTCTAATCTTGGCCATTGCTGCTCAAACAGAGGATTATAAGAAGAAGTCGATAGGTAGATGGAGAACACACAAGGGCAAATACTCAGTTGCTCAAGTAGATTGATTTTCGCAGTGGCTGAAGTTTGGTAAGAGAAAATGGAGTCAGAGAGTGAGTTGCAAGTGAGAGAGAGAGGGCATCAGCATAGTCTGAGAGTGCACGACGAATTTGGATGAGGCAACACAGAAGAGGGATGTAGGTGAATGTAGTAGAAGGGTTGATGCAGGGCCCACGCAGTTACTGCGCAGAGAGTGACGGAAAAGACCAGCGAAAGAGGCAGGAGGTCCTCTTCAGGGTCAAAAAATTGTTGTGGAGTGTAAGAAATTCACCAATAAATTTCTCTTACTGACTCTTCCTCTATTTTGTCTTGTACAAAAATTATTGTTGAAGATTACAAAAAGAAACCCTCATTTGCTGCACCGGTTTTCCCACATTGTGTTTTTCTGGGGACAATTGTCCAAAAATAATTCTCACTGTGGTTATATATGTGCTAGTATTTTCCTTGTATTTATTTTCTGCATAATTTTATTTGTGAAGGCTGCAGTGTATGTATTTTGATATTTTCAATAGAAAACTACAAATAATTTGTTTAAGTAATTTAACAAATAGAAGAAATATTATCAGTTACTGCAGTAGGATTCAGGATCACCGAATTTTCACAATTCCTCGCTAAGAGGGAGTGTTAGTTTTTGTAGCATTGGATGTGTTTTAGCCACGCAATTTGGCAGAGGCTAGAATACATGAGATCTCCAAGACCTAGAAATTGTTTATGGAAATTCCACCTAGAAGTGACTTAATTAGATTATTAACCAATTTTTTAATGTTTCCCGAGTCTAAACTTAGGAAAACTGGTTAATTAATGAGTATTAATTAAGTCAAGCTGAGAATCATCTAGAAACTCACACAGATCGATTCCAAGATGATCCTAGCTATCTTTTAAGTTTTAATCTTGGCCGTGGATTATAAGAGGAAGTTGATGGGCACTTGGAGAATACACTTGAGAACACCAGAAATTTGATTTCCTTGGCAGATCGATTTCCTGCGTAGCAACAGTCAGCTGTCAGAGAGCCAGAGATCGAAGCAGTGAGCGAGGGGCAGGGACAGTGAGTCTGAAGGAAGTTTTCTAGATCCGGAGAGGCAACAGCAAGAGGGCCGAGTTATTCCCAGTGAGGCACCACAGAGGACTGCGCAGTTGCTTCAGATTGTTAGTTCTATTTGGCGGAGAGAAATTCGTTCTCAGTTCCAGAGGCTGGGCAGAGGTCCTAGAGTGCCAGAGATACAATTTCCTTAGTAGAGGCAAGCAGAACGACTTCATCAAAGATTGGTTGGAGGCTTGACGTCATACAGACTGCATAGAGGCTGACGCAGAGGGTCTAGGAGGCCGAGTTTTCTGAAGGCAGGTTGTGTTGGGATTGCTTGTGGAGGAAAGGTAATTCCCTTCAATAAGTTTGCCCAAATTTTGTTGCAGTGGATTGCGAGTTTTAGGCGTCCAGATTGCACTTAGATTTTCGCTACTGCATAATAAAATAAAACCCTCATCTGTTGCACCGATTTTCCTGCATTGGGTTTTTCCGGGGACTTTTGTCCAAAAACAACAATGTTATTTTTATGAGTGCGTGCTTGTATTTTCTCAGTTCCAGTGCTATTTATTTTCCGTAGTTTTATTTGTGAGGGTTGCAGTGTGTTTATTTCGATGTTGCCATAGCAATAAGCTGAATAATTAATTTATCAGTTAGGAGAAATAATACAAGTTGCTCCAATAGGATTCCAATTGTGGAATTCTCTTAGCTAGGACCCGTATAGGAAGACCAAGCCCCAAATGAAAACCCACTTGCAATTCTGCATAAAATCCCATGCGTCTCCTTGCTCTCCAATCCAACAAATGATTAGAATAATCAAGTAAAAGAGTTTACAAATCATGGAATCATTGAGCTATTTCATG
The DNA here is from genome assembly GCA_000404065.3 of Pinus taeda. Lineage (NCBI taxonomy): Eukaryota > Viridiplantae > Streptophyta > Pinopsida > Pinales > Pinaceae > Pinus > Pinus taeda. The sequence continues at coordinate 41,580 of APFE030079935.1, forward strand.
GTGGCATCACCTTCCATAGTGGGCTTTGGCATGTACAAGTGTCTCCAAGCTCAATAAGGGGGTTAGCCAAGGACCCTATTAGGTGGTTTCAACCTCTAAAAGGGGTGATATGTCCATGGTACATGCATAAAGTGGAAGGTGGCAAGTGACATAATAATGCAACAGAGTGGGGGTCAAGGGAATGATCTAGGCCACATGTGATGGGACAAAGGGTAGCTATAATGAGGGAAGCCCACACTTGGGTATATGAGTGTAGGAGGGAGCAATTGTGGTACATAAGTTACCTCAACCTTTGTTTTTCCACCCTTCTTCATATGCCTTTTGCCTTTTATTGATTTTTCTTCGTAACCGCTTAGTGCTTCAGATGAGAGCATAATGTGTTGTATATAGTAGTAGGTACCCTCTTTCGAGGTGGGGCATTTCATTGCCCACCAGGCATTGAGACAGTCATGGGTTCCTTAATGTGGACGAGGCTCATCTAGGGCCCATAGGAACCAGGATGATGGCTGTATATGAGAGGTATAGCTTATGTTTGGCTTTTGCTGACGTGCTAAATTTGTATGTCTCGACCATCTTTTGCATTTTGTGGTGCATTTCCTGTTGAGAGTCGCCAAATTATGCTTTTCTTTTCTTTTTAGCTGCATCAACCTTCAGGGCATTGTTCCAGGCCCAACCCAAGGTGTGGGCAAGGGGAAGGGGAGGCTAACCCTATGTGGACCTAGTGGACACATGTGGACTCGGATGGGAAAAATGATGAATGGAGTCAAAATGAGTGGAAAGGAGCGATGTATATGGTGTTGGGAAGTGGGACCATACAACCAAAATCGAGATTTCTCATGTAGTGCCAACCCTAAAGCTAGTGGCCAGTAAAGGCAATCGCACGGGAATAGGATATATTGCCAAACACCAAATCGGGCAGAGGAGACAAGAGCACAGACCTAGCCCACTCTTTCCGCCAAATCCCCCCACCAATACATGCCCAAAAGTGTCCATGCAAAGTAAACAAAATTACTCAACTAAACTAATGAAAAGTCATATCTTTGGGGTCAGGAGGCCCACCTTCAAACATACATTCATACCAAATGGGCGAGGGACCACAAGGCTAGCTCAGGTGTTGGAGAAAATGGCACATCGAGCTATCTAGTGGTTGCAAGGGGCTGCTGGTTGTCGACTGAGGACCATCTAGGAGAAAATTTTTCTCCTATGCATACTACCCACAGGTAGTGGGTAACAGTAGCTAGAGGTGTGATAGAGTTTCCAGACGGCAGCTACCTACAACAACATGGAGAACACCTTGAGGAGCATAATCTAGATAAGGATGTTATGTTGATGAGCTATCTATGGAGGGACGACTAGTGACTCCAGTTGAGCCCATTGTAGAGGAGGATGGGTAGTCATATTTCAAGTTTGTCGTCGACGAGGAGCAGATAGATGTGCAGGAAGCCAATAGAGCTGTAGTACTTCTGGACAATATCTCTCCATAGGCTTATATAGATGGGGCTTGCAACATTGTTATGTTACCTTTGCACATTGGAGAGAGGGAGGCAATGTTACCTAGATGGATTTTATGCATTAATCGAGACCCTGCGACGAGGCGACATGGGTTGCACAGGCACAATATTCGCATGATGGAGTTGTTAGGTATACATGTGTTCTTGCATTTGATCCCTCTCACGGGGTTGGGTGGCAAGAATTATTAAGTTGGTACCTAGTGGAGCGAGCTTGGTGTTTGGATATATCTATGGCTATAGTTCAACAGGGGTTGTTGATTACTGCAAGAGCTCCAGGGCCAGTCTATTACTGGGATCCATGTGGGAAACCCATCACATCAGGGATTTGGGCGGTGATAGTAGTAGCTCTGTGATGGATCTAGTGAATGAGTGCATACACATTTTTAAACTTCCATCAGAGTTCCGGACAACAATAGTAACAGGATGGATTGGCAGGGGAGCAGGCAAATTCGATGAGTTGTCATGGCAGGCTGGTTGTACATGGGGTTGTAGGAGGATCTGCATACTTAGACTGGGGCTAATCGTAGATGGTGGCATCGATAGGCCACTAGACAGAACGTTGTATGAGGATGAAGATTTTCTACGGATGTGTAGGGCGCAGAGGTCACAGAGTAGCAATAGTGATACCGCCACTGGCATTTAGGGAGGTTTATTTGTCAGATCTCTTCGAGAGGATCATGAGGGGACGACCACTCATCCGTTGTTATGGAGGTGAAGTAATGGAGATGGTGACCCTAACAGGGTGCAGGATGATGCTTATGGACTTAGTCTTAGACCTTGATATCCAGGGGTGTATAGGGGTATGCAGCGGTGCGCAACAGTAGAGGAGCATGAAGGTGTGTAGTGGTGCACAATGGTGTGCAGGGTTGCACCGTGGTGTAGGAGAGGTTCACATCGTAGTGAATTTTCTCATAGAGTGACATACACATCGATATAGGGGTGTACCAGCTAATCCTAGATGATGCAATAACATGTAGCAAGGTCTGGCCGTGCACAAAGATGTGCAAATGGGTGCAGTTGTATGCCAGGGGACACGAGGGTACATGGTTATATGCAGTAGTGTGTGGGGCTGCACTGCGGACTAAAGGAGTGCTACCTGCAGAGAGATTTCTTAACGAGGATGTCAGGCATGACATTGGGGTGGACATACCCAGGTTGGGAGAGCGGATCGGACATGGAACAGGCTAGGAGCATCCACACAGGTTCTTGATCATACCCATTGAAACCCACACATCTTCCACTTGTTGGAAACACATGCAGTTGAGGGGAGCCTTGTTATGTTTGATCCAGACCCATAGTGTGGATAGCAAGACTTGGGGGATTTGCTTGAGATGGCGCTATGAGATTCAGTGCCTCAGGGGCACGATAATATTCTGTAGTGGAGGAGTAGGGTCAGTATGTGAGTTGACAACCATAGGTTGCGGGATGAGATGATCTTCTGTAGGGGTGGCATACTGTTCATCACTGAGCCTACACTTGGGGAGTTAGTCATGGGGGAGACATGTGCCACTCTTTCTGCAGGGCATGTTGGGATCTTGCATGAGCAGAGGATATCGTGTACGACTGAGGCAGTTTTCCAGTGGGTGTCCGAGCTCTAGACATTGTATTGGCACATTATTGAGAGGGCAGATGGCAGACTTAGTGGTGATCATTAGCCAAAACACGGTGGATCCGAATACACTAAGTCGATTGCAGGTATTGAATACCCATCTATTGGTTGCATTCAAGGGGTAGTTATTTGGGACATGTGGGTCCAGTGGTCATCAATAGTACGTAGTGTTAGGGATAGGGCAATTTAGCATGCATCAGATTAGTTCATGATATATGGAGCCTATATATTGATTGCATGTAGGGACTAGAGACAAGGCATAGATGGATTCTAGCAGTTGCTAAAGCTATGCTGCAGCAGGTCTGGCTGTGGAATCCAGGGATTCCATTGGTTGATCGGTCACTCTGTCTCGTGATGAGCAGAGTCATGGCAAAGAGTGATCTAGTTCACCTTTGAGTTGACACATGGGGGTTCACGCATGCCTTCATTGTATGGCGAGGCAAGCTGCCTCTATTGCTGCATAAGTTTGAGGTTAGCTTTGGATGGGTAGGCTTTGACATCATGGAGATGCCTGGGTAGGATGTATTTGGCCTTTATCAACGTTTCACCATCGAGTTCCAGGGTAGGAGAATACGGTATGTGCACGATGGGCAGTCAGTTGTAATCAGAGTGTCACAACATCGACATGGTGACATCTTTTTGAGATTGGCATGGGACACCGGTATTGAGGGATTCATTTATGATAGGATGGTGCATGGATTTAGGGTGACTCTGTGGCACATTTGGGGCCTCGATATTGTTTGCAGTTTGGGTCAGCAGAGAGAGGGAGTGCTTGTTCGAGCATTGCTTGAGGACAAGCAATTTTTGGTGAGGAGGACTATAATATCCCCAATTTTGTGAGGATGGGATCACTAAGGAATTTTGCCCAATTTTAGTAATATGAATTAAAAAGGGGCAAATATTATTAGAGAAAGGTGGCTAGTATTATTTTATTGGAGAATAGCGGCAAATTATTTTTTTATTAAAATAGCGCAAAAGTAACTTAGTGGAAAATGGCCGCCACCAATAAAATAATATTAAAAAGGAGTCTAGAAGCATGAAGAGAAATTAGAAAAGGAGGATGGACTCACTTTGTGGATTATCTTTTGGTTATTACACTTCATATTTCTTCTCTTGGAACTGTTTAGCACAAGGGCCAAAGTGTTGTTTAGCTCCAGGAATTCCAAGCTGAATTCCACCTTCATTTCAGAGAACTTCGAGTGTCTCCCTAGTGAGGTAATTGGGAGTCCAATTCAGTGCTTCTCTTGAGCTTATTGCAAGGGAGTAGATTAGCTCTGCGTATTTCCTGGGTGTAGGAGTTCGTGGCACATCTTTTGGAGCAACAATTGTGGGTTAGAGATTCCGGGATTTTGGAGAGAGTTTTCCCTTGGCTATAGCAGGAGTTTGTTGGCATTTTGAAGGGAAGAGATTGAGGGAATCTCCAGGGCCAAATTTCTTTCATTTATACAGGGAATTCAATTTCTCATTTGTTGAGTAGCACCACGGAGCGACAGATGTACTCCAACAGGGAGTGCGTAGGCCAACCCAATTTGACATTTCGTTGGCAGAGATGGTAGCTAATGGGTTGCGAGATCAGGATCGGTTGGAGGGTGCATCCAAATATGTGATATGGAAGGCAAGGATCTCATGCCTTCTAGATGAACATGATCTCAAAACTTATGTCGACAGTGTGGTAGCTGTACGCACGGATCTAGATCTGCTCAAGAAGTACATGGCCGAGATGGCAAAGGCCAAGAGGTTGATCCTCAACGGAGTGAGGGATTATGTAGTGTGTCAAATTGCCGTTAAGGATACTGCTCAACAGACGTGGGAAGCTTTGACCACGCTATACGAAGGATCTTCTGAGCAATGAAAGATGTACTTGGAGCAGAAGATGAGATCCACGCAGATGCAAAAGGGGGAACACATTGATCCCTTCCTTACGAAGCTTCAGGAGATCCGAGATTCGTTGTCAACTGTGGGGTCAACACGTTAGCTTACCAAGATGGTGAGGCTGGCCCTGAACTCAGTCTTAGAAGAATGGAAAGTGTTTGTCCAGAGCATCTTGGGCAGAGAGAGATTGCCAGATTAGGAAGGGATGTGGGTCAATCTTCAGCAGGAAGAGATGAAGAGAGACTTAGTCAAGGGCAAGCTTGATGGTAGCAGCAACAGTAGTGGGATGAAGCCAAAGGAGGAGGATGAGAATGCAATCCTCGCATCTGAGGGCTAGCAGGAGCAACAAAAAAAGAAGAAAGATGTTTCGAAGATCAAGTGCTTCCGATGTGGTTAACTTGGTCACTACGTTATACAGTGTCCTCTCAAGAAGAGGGACAAAGACGAGAAGCAAAATCTGAAGGCCGCATCCGCACAGATCGAAGACGAGGAGTTTGCCATGATTGCCTAAAGGTGGGGTGATATAGAATTGTAGTTTGAAAGAACTGCAGATGGGCAGGATCCTTGAGGAGTCCACCTCTTGGACCAATACCTTGCTACAGGAGCCCAGATCATAAGTAGTAGGATGGACCAGTGTTAGTTGGTGCAAAGGAGTGCTGGAGTGACAGTTGCAGTAGCTAGGAGAGCCAGAGACTGAGCAGCGCAGAGCTAGAGTTAGCAGTAGTGCAAACTCAGCAGCAGTGCAAAGGCTTCAGAGGGTTAGCGCAAAGACTATCAACAATCAGAACTCCAACAGTGGATGCATCATACTGAACACCTGTTCAATAATTTTGGATGCTTTTCTGTTGCTGATGCAATAGCAACAACGATTGGAGAAGGTTGCAATGCAAATGCAGCATTGGCAGTGGCAGTGCCAGCACCAGCATGGATGCAAAATTTGAGAGGGAGTTGTAGTACAGATGCAGTGTTGGCAGTGGTAGGGTCAGCACCAGTATAGATGCAACATTTGTGTAGTAGTTGGTGGGCAGCAATGTCAGACATCAACAACGCAGAGGGAGATGTTACAGGGAACGGTGATGCTTTAGTAGGTTGCATTACTAGAGCACATTCCTCGCTAAGAGGGAGTGCTGATTTCTGGTAAAAACTAATGTGCTCTAAGCCTCAAAATTTGCAGGGAGGCTTGGACGCATGTATTCCACAATACCCAGAAATCGTTTTGGGAAATTCCACATGGAATCAGTTTTATTAAAATAATTAATTATTTTTAATGGGCGCCTAATCTAAACTTAAGGAATTAAAATAATTAAAGGGTATTAATCTAACTGTGGATGAAACTTTTAGAAGAAGACGAGGATGAAGCCAAAATGATCCGAGCCATTCATTAGAATCTAATCTAGGTCGTTGGTTCTCAACAAAAGGATTATAAGAGGAGGCTTGATGGGCATTTGGAAATCACATCGAATGGGAGATCTAATCCAGGTGGATATTCGTGGCCACTCGCCTATTCCACTTGGACCCCCACTATTGTTTCTTTCAGTTTTTCAGTTTCCTTATTTGTAGCACAATTTACTATTTTTTGCATTTTTTTGGGTCTTGAACTTCCAGAGCCGTTTTGAGGCCCTAAATGACGTTTTTTTTGGAAAACCGGAAAGAACATCGGTCTATGTCTTTCGATAGATCTTTCTAACGAGGTATTCTACGCGTCAAACGAAGATCATATGCCAAAGTTATGACCCTAGGAAGTTGATGTACCAATTTACCCAAACAGGGTCCATAATTTGGCGCTTCATATCCTAGGGTTAGGTTTTTGGATGTTTAGGGGTTTCCATTGTTTCTCAACAATAAATAGGCCTTTGAGCCTCATTGTAACACAGTTCAGAGGCATGTAGCCGCCACATCTCTTCTTAGAGATAAGCTGCCATCGCCCGAGCTAGTCTTATTTCCATTCTGTTTGTAAGCATATTTCAATATTTGATATTAATGAAGTGAAGTGTTATTTCTACTGCATCTTTGTATTTATGGTTATATCTATAATTTGTTGCATTCCTGTTTAAAACTGGATTAGTGGTATCAGAGTAGTCTACTATTTCTCTGTTTTTCTTTGCATGTTCCCAACGAGGTTGGGATATAATGAGTTAGGGCTTGAACTGGTTGAACCTTTGCAAGACTAGCCTCGCAAATCCTGACGACTTCCCATGGCAGATGAAAAGAAAGATGAGATCCTATCAAAATCTTGCTCGAAGCAAAGGAACGCAATGATGGACAACTTTGTCCAGATCCTTCAGAGGCTACCCAAGGGCAACACATCTACTTCTGGTAGCTACTTTGGAAGCGCCACACCCTTTAAGGTACAAGTTAACTTTGACATTCCCATATTTGAGGGTTAGATAGATGCAGATGCCGTAGATAAATGGTTAAATCTTCTAGAAGGATATTTTTTCCGTTCATGATTTTTTCCAGTTGGGAAAAGATCACTTTTGCACTTCTCAAAGCAGCGCCCTACGTCAAGGACTGGTGGGAAACCTGCTCTGAGCAGAAGGATGAAAGTACAAACTCACTGTTTTCAGCCGCACCCACTTGGAACTCGTTCCGGGATGCCATCAAGGAGCAGTACTACCCTGTCAGAAGCTATGAGGATAAATACATAAAGTGGACAGTGTTGCGATAGGGAAGGGACCAAGATGTGCCGGAGTTTGCCAATGTTTTTCATACCCTTTGCACGAAGTTGGGTATCAAGGATTCTAAGAAGCATTTGGTTCTCAAGTATTGCTACTGCTTGCACAGGTACATCCAGGACGAGATGGAATTCCTGGACATCTCCTCGCTCGGCACGGTATAGCGATATGCCGTCAAGATCGAGCAAAAGTTTAAACAGAAGAAGCGAGACTTTGGATCTGCGAATCCGAAGCAAGGGAAAGGTGCCCCCAAACCGTAGAACAAAGGACAAAGCCAAGGCGGGGTAGCTGAGGACAACCCGCCAAATCCGTAAGCAAAGAACAACGCCGTGAAGCCAAAGAAGGACACGAGAAAGTGGTGTGAGTTCCATAAGAGCTCCACTCACAACACAAGTGAGTGTCAGGCCAAGCAGTCACTGGTGGCCGAGCTAAAGGCTTCGGAATCAGATGCATGTTCCGACTCTGAGTCAGAACCTGACAAGGGGAATGACAAAGGGAAGCAGATTATCGATGCGGAGCCCAATGCCACCATTGTCACCACAAAGATCCAAAAGGAGGAACCTGAAGATCTAGAGGAGGAGGCAGGCCTCTTCCACTCCCAGATGTGGGTAAAGGGTTCCCCGCTACAATTCATTATCGACAGCGGGAGCCAAAAGAACCTCATTTCGGCAAAGGTCGTGAAGCGGCTGGGCTTACCGACCACAGCACATCCAGAACTGTACACCATTGGGTGGCTTCACCAAGGACGGGATCTTCGCATGAGCCAGCAGTGCCGCCTTCCATACAACATCAAGCCCTTCATGGATGAGGTATTATGTGATGTTGCTCCCCTTGATGTTTGTGATGTATTATTTGGCCAACCATACTTATGGAAGTGACATGCTGTGTATGAGTCAAGGCCTCGTGCTGTTATTGTTACTTTGGGAAATAAGTTGTATAGGATACCGGAGGTAGCACTGGCTACCGCTATCTCTTTGGTTACTGCAAAACAATGTAGTAAGCTCATTTCGAAAACCGGGAAATTTGTTTTCCTGATGATACGCCCTCATGGAAAGAATAAGATGGTGGCCACGACCTCCAGACAGGGCCCCTCCGCACGACAACAACAGATGGACAAGGTCGTGGAGTATGAGGACATCTTCACCTCCCCCGCAGGAGTACCTCAGCACTGTTAGGTCAAGCACTCCATCCATCTGACCCCAGGTGTATCGCTGCCCAATGGACCAATCTATCGGTGCTCCGTTATGGAGAACGACGAAATCAAGAGGCAAATTTAGGATTTGCTGTAGAAATGTCACATCCGACAGAGTTCATTGCCTTGTGGGAGCCTGATCGTGTTAGTACAGAAGAAGGATGGGACTTGGAGCCTCTGTATTGACTATCGGGCGCTAAACAAGATCACTATCTGGAATAGGTACCCAATCCCACGGATTGATGACCTTCTGGACCAACTGAAGGGGGCAAAATATTTAAGCAAGAACGACTTGAAGTCAGGATATCACCAGGTACCAATCGAACCCTCCGATGTGTGGAAGACTGCCTTCAAAGCCAAGGAGGGCCTTTTCGAATGGTTGGTTATGCCTTTCGGGTTGACGAATGCTCTTACAACTTTCGTGAGGCTGATGGATGACATCTTGCGGCCATTCACCAACTCATTTGTAGTGGTATACTTGGATGACATCATGATCTTCAGCCAGAGTTGGGAAGAGCACCTCCACCACATCCGACAGGTTCTCCAAACATTGCAACAACACAAGCTATGTGCCAATTTGGAGAAATGCACTTTTGGCATGACCCAGGTTTAGTACCTAGGATCCATTATTGGTGAACGAGGGGTGCATGTGGATCTAGCCAAGATCCAAGTCATTTGGGATTGGCCAGCTCCAACCACTTTGACAGAGCTCCGTAAATTTTTGGGTCTTGCCAATTTCTACCGTAGGTTCGTGTTGGGATTCTCTCATATCACTTGGCCCTTGAGTCAAGTCATGAAGGGAGGAGCGAAAGCTGGTCGAAATCTCAACAGAAGGCATTCACATAGTTGAAGCATCACCTTTGCTTTGCACTAGTGCTCACATTGCCAAACTTGCAACAACCATTTGAGATCGTGACAGATGCCTCTGACTATGCTATTAGGGTAGTCCTTACTCAACAAGGACATTCAGTGGCATATCACAGTGTGACACTTTCAGACACAGTCCGAAAGTATCCCACTTATGACAGAGATGTATTCCATTGTGCAGGCCTGTCGACAATGGAAGCATTACATTTTGGGGAAGGAAACGGTCATCCACACAGAGCACCGACCCCTCCAGTTCATACAGAGGCAAGAGAAGTTGCAGAATGATCATCATTAGAAGTGGTCCACATACTTGCAACAGTTCCATTTGAATATCAAGTATAAGAAGGGCAACACCAATAATGTTGCAAATTGCCTCAGCCGACCACTAATCATGGCATTAACCACCGTGCTCAACTCTTGTGGGCACGAGACTTCTGATTGGCCACTTCTCTACAAAAGTGACCTAGAATTCGGCCACACATACCAGACGCTCTTGGAGGGTCAGCAAGTTCCAGATTTTCATCTCCAGGATGCCCTGTTATGCCACCTGGGACACCTTTGTGTTCCTTCAAGCGAGCGTGCCAGGATGATTTGGGAAGCACATTACAGTTCGGCCGCTGGGCATTTCGGGGTCAAGAAAGTAGTGGCAGTACTGCAAAAGTATTTCTATTGGCCGAATCTTCGACAGGATGTCGGGGAGTACATCAAATCCTACACTGCTTGCCCCATTGCCAAACCGACTGTCAAGAAGCAAGGCCTCTACACTCCGTTGCCTACTAGTTGTCGACCTTGGGAATCCATCTCCATGGATTATATGTCGGGCCTTCCTTCTACTAAGCATGGCAACAACTGTGTTTTTGTGGTCGTCGACAGATTCTCAAAGATGGCCATTATGGCGGCTTGCACGAAGAACATCACAGTAGAAGCCACTGCTAAACTCTTCTTTGAACGAGTGTGGGTACACTTTGGGATCCCACAGTCTATCATCTCAGATCGGGACAACAGGTTCCTCAGTACATTTTGGCCCGGTCTCTGGTCGATGCTAGACACCAAGCTCACTATGTCCACACCTTTCGATCCCCAAACTGATGGCCAGACAGAGGTCATCAATAGGATGATTGTACACATTCTGCACATGTACAACTCAAAGCATCCACATACATGGGATGAGAGCCTCCCCTATGTCTAGCACAGCTATAACCGGGCTCTCCATAGCTCGACTGGTCACAACCCTTTTTAAGTGGGCTTGGGATTCCAACCACCATGTCCCATTGATGTGGCCATGCCATTTGCAGTGACTTAGGCAGATTCAGCTCATGTCTAGTCCGAAACCGATAAGGCCAACAACTTCATTGAGCACATCTAACATATCCACCAGCAGGTCCATGACATTCTGGAGAAATCAAATGCCAAGTACAAGCAGCGACATGATCAACATTAGGTGCCACACAAATTTTTGGTGGGTGACAGTTTGGTTGCATTTGCAAAAGGAACGCCTTACCGGAGCCTATTGGAAACTCTGACTACTCCAATATGGTCCTTACACCATTACTAAGGCTATGGGAGACAATGCATTTGAGCTCAACATTCCCCCATTCCTTGGCCTGCACCTAATGTTCAATGTGGACCGCCTTTGACCATACTTCCCACCATTGCTAGACACATCAAACATTGCAGAACAACTCACACCTACAAAGTTAAATCTAGATTGCATGGAACAAACCACAACTGATCGGATCATGGACACGCAGATCAAGAACATCCAACAGCAAAGGATCCAACTATATCGAGTTGTCAAAGCAGGCCAACTCCTTCACCAGGACAAGTGGCTCACCAGGGACCAAGTTTAGCAGAAGTTTCCTCATCTCATGGAGGAACTCAACGCAATGGGGACCATTGCTTCTTAAGGGGGGAGGAATGATCCAGGTGGATATTGGTGGCCACCCACCTATTCCACTTGGACCACCACTATTGTTTTTTTCAGTGTTTCAGTTTCTTTATTTGTAACACAATTTACTATTTTTGGCAGTTTTTTGGGTCCTGAACTTCTGGAGCCGTTTTGAGGCCCTAAACGACGTTTTTTGAGAAAACCAAGAGCAACATGGGACATAAACCGATGTTGCTCACTCAAAAGTTGTAGTCTTATTTTCTAACGAGGTATTGTGCACGTCAAACAGAGATCATATGCCAAAGTTACGACCCGTGGAAGTTGATGTACCAATTTACCCAGACGGGGCCCATTGTTTGGTGCTTCATCTCCAAGGGTTAGGTTTTTGGATGTTTAGGGGTTTCCATTATTTCTCAACAATAAATAGGCCTTTGAACCTCATTGTAACACAGTTTAGAGGCATGTAGCCACCACATCTCTTCTCAGAGATACACTGCCATCACCCGAGCTAGTCTTATTTCCATTTTGTTTGTAAGCATATTTCAGTATTTGATATTAATGAAGTGTTATTTCTGCTACATCTTTGTATTTATGGTTATCTCTGTAATTTGTTGCGTTCATGTTTAAATATGGATCAAGATTAGAGATTGAATTTCTGAAAAGAGCAACACAACAGTTGTCGGAGAGAAGTTCGAAGTGATTTCTTGGAGTGAGGGGCGGGGATAGTTCCAGTTGGAGATTTCTTCTGATTTGGTAATACTCAATAGAGGAGGCAGAGAGAGATTTGGGAGAGGCAGTGCAAAGGCTACGCGGGGCAGTGTAGGCTGACGCAGAGGCAGTGCAGAGCCTTGAGGAGATCCGTATTTTTGCTGGAGAGGTCGATTTTTGAAGCCGGAAGCCAGGGTGTGAGATTGGGAGGACGAAATCGAAGTCGCAGAGGCAAATCTAACAACAGAAGGGGTGACGCTGTCCCTAGAAGCTGTGACGCTCAACCTACGCAGTGACTTTGTAGAGGCAGCAAGGGACAAGCCATTCTACGGCTGGATTAGTCGGGATCGCCAGTGATAGTGTGACGTATTTCTCACTAATCTTATGTCAGTCATATTCTCTGTACTGGATAGCCAACAAGGTATCCAGAGATTGTATTAAGAAAACTACTGCTTAATAATACAAACCCTCAGCTCTTGCATCGATGTTCCCTCATTGGGTTTTTCCGGGGACATTTTTCCGCATATAATTTTAATTGGTGAAGGCTGCATTGTATTAGTTTTGGTGTTTGTTGTAGGAAACAGTGAATAATTTGCTCAGTAATTAACAAATAAAAGGAACTTAATCAGTTGATGCAGTTGAAATTTGGGCTTCCAAATTTTCACAGACAAGACCACATGTAGTAAGAGATCTAGAATATCGATCTCATAGTTATACCTTTAACATCAAGGTTACCATGCTTATCATGATCAATAAGATCAACTAAGGTCATTCAATAAAGCTTTACCAAAACAACAACAGTGTCAATCTCTCTTTCCATGTACTTTCATCATGCTTATCGAAAGCATTACCAACAAATATATGTATAGGAGTCAATGAGCTATCCTTCTATATGAAATCCATCATGACAAGTATCAATATTATAATTTACTAGAGACAAGGTGCTAGCCTTCTTTATAGGATCAATATATCCAACAGATAGATGTTAGCCAAACATCAAGTGTATCAATGTATCAACATTAGATAGCCTCAAAATTCAAGAAGATCAAAATGTTCAACACCAGGTGCATCGTTTCATCATAGGAAACATAGATACAAATCACTTTCATATGCATGTATGAGCCATCAAAGAAAGAGACATTCTCTCATACCTTAGTGCTTACCTAGCCTTCAAATGTTACAGCTAAAATGCAACATACCATGCATACCTTGTGGTATTCAAATGCTTGTGCACCTTTTCATTAGACATAGGTCGCTTGAAGCACTTTGTCATATTCTCATCAAGTACCCCTTTACCTCTTTCCAGCTCTAGCTATCCTTCCTGCATCTCAAGTGATCCTCAAGAGCGATCTACTCATCACATCTCATCAAGGAGGTTAGAAACATCCAAATACTCAAATATATATGTAGGAGTGTAAGCAATAAACATAATCATTGGATCCATAGGTCTAAACAAAAGTAAGAGGCATCATAAGTTGAGAAATACTTATCTTCAATGAGAGGTGATCCTCTCCCAATTGAACCAATCTTCAAGAGCTATCAATGTCCATGGTCCATATACCAATGTTGCCTTCATTGTCCAACTAGGTCTGCTAGGGATTATCCCATCTAAGGCTTCATCAAATCTTTGTCAAGTGCCGAAGCATCTTCACATTGACCAGTTAGGTTCCATATCTCATATTGTTTCCATAAACTAGGGTTTTCTCTTCAACCCTAACCTCATCGAATCCATCAAACCCTAATAATCAAGTTGCCTAGGGTTTTCTTTAAACCCTAGAATTCTTTTAAGTCTCCACCATCCTCTCTTGCTTCCATCAAAAGTGTCATCATCCAGGTGATCTCCATGGCTTTTCTTCAACCCAGCTCCTATACCATGTTAATTTTTCATAGGGCCACATTGTTCTTTGCTTTGATAATTGCATTTCTTCATTAATACAATAAGTTCACCCCATATCATTATTACATTATTCAGATCTACGCCATTATTCATTAGAATATGTAATTATATAGAAAGAACAACATCATCATCATCATCAATGTAACGGAACATAAAGGAACAATAGAAGAAAAGCATGCACACAGATAGAGACACCAGGATTGGTTCAAGACTAGGGCAAAACCCACTATGGGGAAATCCCTTGCAAATCTCCTTCTTCTTAGATCGTCATCAAATGATTCAGCAAAAGGGAGTACAATGATCCATAACCTCATCTATGCAACAAAACAACTATGATATCCATGAAACAGATCTAATCATGCTTGAAATCAAAATCTTGATTCTGATGACTGTTATATGTTGTCACTGACTATGGACAATTGCTAGTTACTGCTGAACATTGTTGTCTTTGAGTGGAATATTCGGGATACAGAAATCTCATCCATGAGTCCTAGACACAGGGAAGAGGAGTTGTGCGTGCATCTAAAGCAAATCTGGATGCTCTTTGCATAACTGGATGACTGCGTCGGAAATAGATCTAGATGCTCCTAGGTGAACTAGATGAGGGTGTCAGAGACCAAACATACCTAGATCTGCCTCAAGCCCTGGACGCTCTCATAAGGCTGTTGTGCGAGCGTTTATGACAACCTAGACGCTCTCAAGACCACTTTGTGCAATCGTCTGGTGACTAATACAACCCGATCTATCTCTGAAACCCTGGACGCTCCCATAACACACTGTGCCAGCGTCCAAGGCTCCCTGGACACTGTTAGGACCATTGTGTGCCATCGTCTAGGGAGTAAAATACCCAAATCTGTGCCAGCTTCTAAGACCCAGAAAACCCGAGATCTGTGCGAGCTTTGCGTCTGAGATTTTAGACCCTTGTGCGAGCTTTCCTCTGACAAACCTGTGCGAACCAAGACAATAAGAGAAGAGAAGATGGCTTGATCGATGTGTCCAAATGAGCTTGAGGTCTCTTCTATTTATAGGCTTTCCTGAGGGTCCACATGGGGTTGAAGCCAACCTAAGCAATTACATATGTGGTTAGGGCCGATCCATTCCATAATACATGTATGAATAAAATAATTCAAAACTCAACTTCCACTTGACCAAATTGGGCGATCTTTAGGTCAATTTTGGTCCTCTCAAAAAGAGGAATCTAATGAAATCATTATCTTGGTCATTTGAGTTATCCAAGGTGGAATTTGACCACAGTTGCAAAAATTAACAAGATCTAGTCCTGGGAGGTCTGAAAATGAAAACCCTCGTCTCAAATTTGTTTTCCTTCTCGGATCTGAATTTTGCTGCAAAATCTTTAGTGAATAGCACTGCAAAATTTTCTAGAGGCTAGATTTTACCCTCAAGGGCCTAGATGTAGCTCTTCTTCCACTTGAATCTCTTGATCTGACCTACAAAAATGAAAATAAAACACCCAAACCCCAAATATATACAAAATACTTAAAACCCCAAAACCCAAGTTAGAAAAAATAATAAACTGGATTAGTCCTCCCCCCACCTAGTGTCTCAAATCCCATGAATCAGAAATGATTCTCCACGACACGTGTCTGATTCTCGTGTCCAGCGTGTCTTGCTTGTCCTAGAGCATGTCTTAGAGTACACCTATCTATAATTGTTGATGATTGCAGATACATTGTTTTCGTCTTCATTCATCATGTTGAAGAGGTTAAGGGAGGTCAAGAACGCTCTTGGGGCCATGGTTATTTCAGAGTTTTGGTAATTTTGGAGAAAGACAGATCAAGTAGCCTCAAAAAGAGTGAAGGACACAATGTTAGATGATGCTTGGTGGGAGAGGGTAGATCTCACTATTAAGATTGTGGACCCTATCATTACTTTGCTACAATTTGCAAATATAGACCAACCCATCCTAGGAGAGGTTTATGAGGGATGAGATTCCATGATTGAGTCTGTGAGGACCATTATTTTACAGAGTGCGTGCCTCGAGAATGAGACATCATTAGAGGCCTTCTTCACCATTGTACATGATATTCTTGTCAATAGATGGGACAATAATTGCACACCTTTGCATTGTTTGGCTCACTCATTGAACCCAAAATAGTATAGCCATAAGTGGCTGAATGGTGAACCTTCCCGCAAATCCCCCCCTCACATGGATGGTGAAATTTCACAGGGGAGGAAAGATGCATTGAGACAAATTTTTCAGGATAGAGCATCCTCTTGTTGCGAGAGGAATTGGAGCACATATGGGAATTTTTATTTTGTTGACTTGATGAGAAAACTGCAATTTCTTGTCTTTCTCCTATTGGATCATATCACAATTGTATTTTTATGCATAATGCTACTTTGTAAAACTTATAAATTTTAAATTTACAATGTAGAATCTAGATCTATGTCTAAATTTGTATGTTGAATGAGAATTTGTGTAAGAAATATCTATTTAGTATATATCAGTGATGATAATATCAGCGATATATCACCGAATATCAGAAATATCGCGATATTTTCAGCGAGCTGAAATATCGCTGAGAAAATATCGCGATATTTTGGCTCCTGAAAATATCGCGATATTTCCGAGATATCGCTGATATCTCGGCAAAATATCCCGAGACAACAGAAAATATCGTCAGGCGTGTTATGCCGCAGCTAGAAAAAGGGAAAATCATTTTTTTTTTTCTTCATTTTTGTTTCTGAGTGTTGGAGAAGGAAGGGGAATAGTTTTGTGGTGGTTATCAAGGAGGGCTTGAGGATCAAACAACGATTATCACCACTAAGTAAGATTTTTTTTGTGGATCAAAGATTGAAGAACAGTGAGACAAACTTCATTTCTTCCATTAACAGGGATGTTCTAAAAACCCTTATGTTAATGATTTTTTCATAGATTTAGGGTTATGCTTGCTTGCCTCTTTGCCTACCAACATTTTGTTTCTTTTTTTTTCCATTTTCTATGATTTTCATGCCCATGAGCCAATGCAAGGGTTTTCTCCATATTTGGATAGTAAGCTTCATTTTTTTTTCAACCTTCTTAGGCACCCTCTTATTGCCAGTTTTCATTCACATTGCAAAATGCAGAAAATGTACTAATTTTTTTTAAATGAGGTGGTTATTACTTATTATTTTTTGTGTTGGAGGGTTTAATGCCAATTTTTTGTTTTTTGTTTTTTGTTTTTGTGCCCTAGGTTTGAATTAGTTCACTACAAATGTCAAATGTGCCAAAAGCCTTGGACCCATTTTAGGAGTATAGGGAGGTTGTTGGTGGGGCAAATCGGGCATATATATCATGCAAATTGTGTGGGACCAAGATGTCAGGATGGGTTACATGATTGAAATACCATCTGGCTAGACTCCCTGCACATGATGCAGATGTAATGCCTTGTATGGTTTCTAGTGTGGAGGTTATACAAAAAGCTCTTGAAGCAATTGCTGAACAAGACAGAAAGAAAGCTGCTAGGGAGAGGCCAATGGTCTCAGATAGATAGTTGCTAGTTTTATTTGTTTTGCTACTTTTGCTACATATAAGTTTATAACTCATGATGATGAAATACTTTTAAAGTTTTATATATGTGATGTTATTTTGTTTGAGTCCTTGATTGGACAATTATCAGGGATCAGCAGGATATGTGATGTTATTTGTTTGAGTCCTTGATTGGACAATTATCAGGGATCAACAAGATTTGGTATCGCCTTTGAAGTTTGATGTATCATTTCTATGTGACATCATATATATCAGTGCTTTCATCATATTTATGTGCCAATGTGTTTAGTTCATGTTGTTATTGCTTTATATGTTTAGAAATCTGAAAAAAATGAATATATTATGCATTTTTTATGCTTGCCGATATTTTCGCCGATATTGCTGATAAGATGTTTTTTGGACCCTTGCCGATATTTTGTCGATACCGATATTTTCAACACTGGTATATTTTTTTTTCAGAAGAAAAAGCAATATGGTATTTATATTATGTTCAAAGCAGTTCTATATTTACAGAAATATGGCGAGATTTTATCCCAAATATGGCATCCTATATATATATATATATAACGTGTCCTAAGGTGTCCTATTCTAGGGGATCAACGTGCCCGTGTCGGACACTCGAATTTTCGTGTCCTGCATGTCTCGTGTTAGGTGACTTAGCAAATTAGATTTACAAAATTATTTATTAGATCTACAAATATAAAAGGGTTTTGAAAAATTTAAATTTTGAGAAAATTATTTTTATGGCTTTTCTTTGATGAATGGCTAAAAATACTTTAGAAGCCCCAATGTATACTATAGCCTTAGTGAATATTTAATCAACCATACAAATATTTGGGATGCAAGCAACAACAATTCCTACCCAAGTTCACGAACTTGGAGGCCAAGGACTGAAATACCTGCAAACACTATGTATTTATCTCAAAATTAATCTTTTAATTCACATGGGGAATCAAACCACTTAAGATTAGCCCAAAACTATCAATAGTATGATTTTATCTCCTTCTAATGAAAAAACAGATCTTACCAATGTCTAGTGCAACATAGAGATGCCCGTAGTCAGTACATACCACAAATCAATAAGCAAGAACACCTTGAATTTCACCCCAAAGTCTTTATTATGATTGAATAAATAGTTCCCAGCAGGACAATAGTGTTACAAATATGCTTTAGCAACAATTTTCTAGCCAGAGATCATCATGGCTAGAGACTCAACTGACTCTCTAATTTATAGCTAAATCCTCCTAGTGGAAAAATAACGGTTAGTTTCTTTGATCCTTGTCAAAATAATCTCAGCCGTCAAATAATACTCGATCGTCTTTTAATTTTAACCGTTGAAATAATTATTTTTGAGGAAAATTCGAACTTTTCTTTTGATCCCTTTTTTATTAGCTCAAAGTTAATTATTTTGAACTAATTTCCTCAAAAGTTTGACTTTGACTTAATCACCAAGGTCCAAAGGTCCAAATTTTCTTGAAATATACAATATTCCCTTAGTGGAGGACCTCTAAAAATGTATTGCTTTTAGGCCCACGAATTTTCCACTTGGAGAATATTTTTCCTAAGACATTTAAATTGACTCTAATTAATTAATTCTCTGGCTTAGGATTTAATTTTATTTTGCTAGAAAAATTAATTAATTTACACGAGGGGATTTAATTATTTTTACACCCTCTAATACATAAGATTTTACATTTACAACTCTCAAAGGGGGAATACACATTTGGTTTGACCCTCAAGTCACATATCCCATCTGTGACACAATATGAGCTAGTAGACCAAGGGATTTGTAATAAAATAATTTAGCCAAATAGCTTAAATTATTCCTAAATCACTTTTACATCAGACTTGACTAAAACACTAGGAGTCACTTAAGATTTTGACAATAAGTTTCATCCTAGCTTTGGGGTTTAAGCTGGAGGGAAAAAACTCTTCTGATTAGCGGTATTTAGAAACATAGGTAATCAATGAGGTTATAAAACCCCATAGGATGAAACTTTTCGCCAAAATAATAGGCTTACGTTGATTGCTACATATATTCAAGGTCTTACTAGGGTCATTTACATTAGATAACTTGCAAAATGGGTTTACAATGACATATAGAATTCTGACTAATGATCTGATCCTGTTGAAAAAAATTGGCACTTTTGCTTCCTTGGAACTTTGACAAATCCGGTGCAACAAACTGAAGTCAAAGTAAGGAGTCTGAGTCCTCTTGAAGCAAGTAATAGTCCATTGCAAACAAAATTAAGGAAGCATGTTGGCAAAGTAAGGCCCACAATGGTATTTCAAGCATCTAGAAGTCAATTTCAAGTCTATTTTCAAGCAAATTTGACCCCACTACAACTAGCCGTTTGCAACCAAGGAGGCCAAGTCCTCAATTTTGATGCTAAAGGGTTAAGCAAGCAAGACATTGCAATAAGTCTTGCTCAAGTCAAGTAAGAGGGTTCCAAGCAAATAAAATTGACATTCAAAGCAAAATTAATCCAAATTCAAGCAAGAAGAAGTCACCCAAGCAAGCCGTCCACTTAGCCCTAGCGGCCAACCTTACCCAAAGTTGTTTGAAGGTCAAATATGGGTGAAATGAAGTCGTTGCACCTCCAAGAGAGAGTTGTTTTTTCAAGCAAGCCAACCATGAAGAAACAAGTGGAACGTTTGGTGAATAGCGGTCAAAACGATCCTCTTGGGCCTCTTTGTTGTACCATAATTGCTTCTTTTGGGGTTTATCCAATATAAAATTTGAAAAATAATTCTCTTAACTTAGCCTTCAAGCTTTTGTGGATGGAAAGTTAACTATTTTTTGGGAGACAAAGGAGGATATTTTGAAGAGCCTCATCTATAAATATAGACCTTTTGCTCCTTGGCAAATCATTATGAACTTCTTGAGCGATCTATTACAATGTGAATTTTTTCATGAGACAAAAGGGTATGCTGTCTCAAATTCTAATGGGATTTGTAGGGATTAGTCTACAAGGAAAAAACTAGACCAAGCGACAAAAATGAGGGGTGTCCCACTATCACCACAATCACTACCTCTTGCTCTTTGTGGATTTCACCAGGGTTGCGGGGGAGCGCCCCCCACTCATGTCCTCGCTCCCAATTCGCGCTCCGGGCGGGAGCGACTCAGGAGATAGTCGGGAGCGCGCTCCCGGCAAAAAAAAACTCTCCTTGGTTTTTCGGAAGCATTTAGTCAATTTTACAATCTTTTTGTTTGCAGTAATATTCCAAATGCAATTTTTTTTCAAAGAAATAAATAATTTTTGAGTGGGTCAGCCTAATGATCAGGCCTATAGCGCTAGTATTCATATGTCATTTATTGTAATGTTAAATTCTTAAAATAGAAGGAGGAAAATGAAGATTAAGGAGAATGTCAAATTTTTAACATTACCATGAAATGACTCAGGATGTTTGAGAGTGGTTCCGACCTCATTGGATTTCATATGGAGAAAGTAGAATTTTAGATTTTGTTCAAAATCTAGCAGACTTATTAGTTTTTCAGGATTTCAGGATTGGGGGGAATTGCAATGTTTCCATTGGATTTTGTCATGTATTAGGGTATGGAACTCGTATTTAATCAAGAGCACCAATCCCTCTATGTACCTTGATGTTAGTGACATTGGTTGTCGAACTCCTCTATCACGACCCTCCTAAAAATGTATGCATCACTCAAACAAAATCTTGACTTATCATGCTATGCTTTTTCTATCTTATGTTAATGCTTAGATGGTGATATTAATGGCAAAGATCCCTATACAGATCCAGAGGTAATGACAAAGATACCTCTGGATATTAATGCTTAGAGGGTGATATTAATGACAAAGATCTTGATTTTCCAACAAGACTAAAAAGTTAGACATTTCTCTTGGCGGCAAGAGGCCCAAGCATTTGCAATAGATAATAGATTTACTTGTCTCTTCTAGTTTCTAGTAGTTTTTATAACTATTGACTCTTTCATATTTATTATGATATTTTTTGTAAACAATTTATGACAATTTAAGTTTGAAGTTTGAAGTTGGCAATTATAACTCATTAGTAATGAATTATGAATATGATGCTTTGTGAAAGTTGAACACTGTTTCATTTCATTTCATTTTGTAACATTTCATTTCATGTTAGATATTATTTGTTGTAATGGTTACACAACTTACAAGTACAACTTTGGTGATCAATGATGATAAATGTTATATATTGAATTTTGAAAGATTGAAACTTTAAGATTGATGAATCATGAGTCTCAATATGTTGTATGTTACTAACTTGTGGATGTGGTTGATGAAGATTATAACTTCTAGATGATTGTTGTTATATGATTCAGTTATGTGTTTTTTATTATTATCTATTTCATCATTCTACATGCTTTTGTTGACATATATACATCAAAATATAAAAAATATATATATTATATAAAAAACGCTCCCGGAATCGCTCCCAAATCGGGAGCTTTTGAAAATGTCGCTTCCACTCCCACTCCCCGTTTTCATTCTCGCTCGCAAGTAACCTTGATTTTCACCACTAGGAGGCTTTCCTTTAAATAGGTCACCTAAGGATATGTCAAGTTCAGGGATCAAGGTGACAAGAAAGGCTTATAGAGGACAACTCTTTCTAAGAACAAGGCTCAAGAAGCGTCATAGTGAAATTCACATCCTCTAATAAGGCCAATTTAAGGCACAAATTATCTAGGGCTTGAGAGATAGCAAACCAAATGGATTAACCTAGATTCAAAAGGCTAGGAAAAGGCTTCCAAACAATAATATTAGAAATCACTCGAACAAGAAGCCTTCAACAAGCCCTAAGCTGAACCCTAGGGTAAACTAGGGTTTTCTAGGGCAAGATTGACCTAGGGCAAGAGGTTTTCTTTGAAAATGGATGGACTGGCCACTAAAAGGGGGTTGATTTTGAGGCAACCAACACTCCTCTTGATGTTGAATCCTTCCCCTAGCCAACAACTTCAAACCTAGCAAATTTCATGCCCTAGCCCTAACTAGCGGCATGATGTTAAATGCCCGAAAATCATAATAGGAGAAAGAAAGGGAAATTTATGGTAAATTTTGAAGATGATCAACAAAGTGACAAGGCTAGTGCTTAGTCCTTGGGATGACGGAGTCTATGGGAGTGAACAACATGCTAAATCTTTGTAAGTAGTAAGGGAATAATGAAGCCCTAGTATTCAAAACCCTAACTATTACTTTTGTGAGGGAACAAAATCACTTGGGAGAGCTACTTTAAAGATACCCCAAGGGGATTTCCATTCACATTCTTCTAGTTAGTAATGCATATAATGTTATCATTCTAGATTCTACACACTAATTTTCAATAATAATTAGCACAATAGAAACACTAGATAAATAAACATTCCATCTAAGCTGCAGGAAATGTAGGGTAGGAAGCCATTACCGTACAGAAACGGAAACGAAACCCTGAAACACGTGTGGCACAGCCGTGAAATGCGTTTCCGGCCGTACTGGACGTTTCACGATGCGGAAACGTGGCCAGTACAGCCAGAAACACGTTTCACGGGCGTACGACGCACATTTCAACTTGTAACTTCTGTTTTTTTTTAATTTGTTTTCTAATTTATTATTAGGTTTTTCTAATGCCTTCTAGTTGCTTCTAGATGCTTGTCTAAAGTTATAAAAGTGAACTTTTGCCCTAGTGTTGATATGCAGTTCATTAGGAAGTTTGAGGCATATGTAGTTCATGGTAATGTTAAATTCTTAAAGTAAAAGTGATATTCTCCTTTATTTTTCATTTTCATCCTTTTACTTAAATTTTTAACATTACCATGAAATGACTCAAGATGTCTGAGAGTGGTTTCGCCCTCATTGGATTTCATATGGAGAAAGTAGAATTTTAGATCTCACTCAAAATCCAGCAGACTTATCTATTTTTCAGGATTTCAGGATTGGGGGGATTGCAATGTTTCCATTGGATTTTATCATGTACTAGGGTATGGAACTTGTATTTAATCAAGAGAACCAAGCCCTCTATGCAGGGGAGACTCCCAATACTGAAGAGCATGTACGGTACTAGGGTATGAAACTTGTATTTAATCAAGAGCACTAAGGTCGTTCGACTATGTAGGAGGAGACTTCCAATCAAGCACGAGACAAGAAATTAGAAATTTCTCGTGGCTTATTTTGGATATTTCTATTTTCATTATGTGAT
>APFE030079940.1:0-25454 GCA_000404065.3 Pinus taeda
GTACGCGTCAAACGGAGATCATATGCTAAAGTTACGACCCCGGGAAGTTGATGTACCAACTTACCCCCAAACGGGGCCCACAATTTGGCGTTTCATCTCCCAGGGTTAGGTTTTGGAATGTTAAGGGCTTTTCATTGTTTCTCAACAATAAATAGACCTTCGAGCCTCATTGTAACACAGTTCAGAGGCATGTAGCCATCACATCTCTTCTCAGAGATAAGCTACCATCGCCCTAGCTAGTTTATTTCCATTTCTGATTGTAAGCGTGTTTAAGTATTTTCCATTAATGAAATGAAGTATTATTTCTGCTGCATCTTTGTGTATATGGTTATCTCTGTAATTTGTTGCGTTCCTGTTTAAATCCGGATCACCTGCTCTGCCCATGAATCCAAGTCAATAATAGTTGCCTATGAATGCAAATCCACAACAACTTGCTCTACCCATGAATCTGAATCAACAACAAATGCCACCAAAACCTAATCCTCCTCGAACTACTCAATTACCTACACAACCCATTCAAAACCCTAATATTATAGCAGCTCAACCTGTACAGAATATGGAGTTGCAAACCTTCCCTACCTATACTATCACTTCAGTTCCCGTCAGTGAAATTTGACTAAGGATTTGGGAAGGTCTTAAATAAAAAGGACTTGGAGTGATCATTAAAGAAGAACAACCAACAGAATCACCTCCTGAAGACAAGGACATACGTAGTCAAGAGGAAGATTCTCCTCCTGATGAATAGGAAAAGCCTCCCTCAACACCCATCAATTCTACCATACAACCTAAACCATCTCAAGAGGTTACTCAACCACCCTATCCAAATAGATTGCTTGTCAAAAATCCTGAGGTCTCGTTAGGATATGATTTAGAGGTTGAATTATGAATATTTGTGTAAAGATACCCTTGCTTCAAGCCATCATAGATATTCCTATATACACTAATATTGTAAGGGATCTCTGCATTAAAAATCCAGGAAGAAAAAGGAAATACCCCCCTATTATAAAAGTAGTTGGCCAATTGTCAGAAACCATGACAGAGATGCCTTCCAAATACACTGATCCTCGAAATCCAGTAGTGACCATACAGATTAATGGAATATCTTTACCAACCACTCTTGTTGACCTAGATGCAACAATTAATCTCATGATTGTGGATATTATGCAAAAGTTGCAGTTAGAAGGCTTGAGGCCAACCCAAACATTATTGGAGCTAGCAAAAAAATCCATCCTTAAACCTCCAAGAAGCCTAGATGACAGAACAATCGTCCTAGCTTCCTAGGAATATCTCGTGGAATTTTTTGTGATCCATCTAAAATCCTCCAAACCTGGACATCCAATAGTTCTAGACCGACCTTGGCTAGCCACTGTTGATTCCTTTATTGGATGCGGGACTGGAGAGATCACCATTTCCAATGGATGTCAAAGTCAAAAAATTACCTTATTTTCTCCCGCCCAACTTGCTACAGAAATCCCTTTATGGATAGAGGATCCATGTGGAGAGGAGGAATGTACTGAACCTTTGTAAATAGTTGAATAGTCTAAAGGTCTTCAAGAACAAGCCAAAGATCAAGTTTTGAACTTTTTCTTAATAGGACGTATTGATTTTCCACAATGTGAAATCTATATGGATGACTTCACAGTATATGGGGAAGATTTCCAACAAGCTTTAGACTACCTAGAGAAAATTTTAATCAGATGTCAAGAGACTAATCTTGCCCTTAGCAATGAAAAATTTAGAATGATGCTTACAGAGGGTGTTGTGTTAGGACACCATATATCTGGGATTAGGATAAGGGTAGATTCTGCTAAGATCAAAATAATAGCTCAATCAAAAATCCCAGCTCTCAAAAAGAAGTTAGAAGCTTTTTAGGGCATGTTGGATATTACAGAAGATTTATTCAAAATTTTACAACAATAGTCACCCCTATGTTCAAACTTTTAACCAAAGATGCATAATTCCAATGGGATTCTTAGTGTTATGGAGAACTCATGTGTTTTAGCATCTCCACGAAGTTTTGATACTAGAGCGCATTCGATTCTACAAAAATTAACACTCCCTCTTAGCGAGGAAGGTGTTCTCTCTAGTGTTGCACATTCTGCCACAACATCCTATCTTTGGACCACACTCTGTCATGTTGATGATGTCTAGCTATACCACCCATCAACCAATGTTCAACTTTGATGTTGAATTTGTGTTGTTGTTGACCTTGTCGTACTGTTGTGAACTCTGTATTTGCACTGCAAATCCCTCTGATTTGTTGTTGTTGATGCAACTGCAACAACCACAACTGATAAGCATCTGAAATACTGAGTCATCTATGTCTATTGCATTTGTCTCCCGAGTCTTGACTACTACTAGCATTTGCATTGTCTACTGAAGAACTTGCACTACTTCCAACTCTACGATGAGCCACCTATTCTGTTGTCAACACTGCACTATGCTCCTTAACACCTAACTACTACTAATATACAACCATCACTTTGGATATGACAGCATCACTGACATTGATCCATCTTGCTAAATATTATTGGCCCCTGTGGCAAGGTGATGATCCATGAGGAGGACACCTCAATGGACCCTGCCCAATCACTGCAATCTTTGGGACTATAGCTCCAAGTTGCCCTACCTCACTCCTGGAAGTATGGTTTCCATCATAGCGAAGTCCTCTTCCAGCCTGGAGGACAACTTGTCTATCTTCGTTAACGTTGTCGCCTTGTCCTGCTTCTCTTGTTTTTCCTTCTTCCTGAGAGGACATTGCATATTGTAGTGACCAAACTCACTACGTCTGAAGCACTTGACCATTGACATGTCCTTCTTTTTTTTCTTCTTCTCCCCTTGCCCCTGACTAGGACCCTTGGATGTTAGAGCGACATTTTATTCTTCCTTCTCACTCTTCACGCCCTTGTTATTTCTTCTATTGATAGTACTCTTCAATAGAGAACACCTCAATTCCTCCTACTGTAAATCCACCCACATCTTGTCCCATCTTGGCAATGTGTCTTTGCCCAAGACACTTTGGAAAAGCACCTACCAATCCTCCGATACAATATTTAGTGTCGTTCATACAAGCTCTATGGGTTGGGGCACCTTCCCAACAGATGCTAGTGGATCACGGACCTCCTGAATCCTAATGAGGAAGCCATCTATGCTCTTGCCCTTCTGCATCCTTATGCTTCTTAGCTTCTCCTCGAGAAAAATCTTTCGCTATTTAGAAGAACTCTGATATAGCATGGAGAGAGCATCCCACATTTCCTTGTCAGTACCTTTGCCAGCTACATCTGAGACAATATGATCTCGAACTCCATCCAAGGTCATCCACTTCACCTTCGCTATTTCTCTTTTATACTCCTTCAGTTGATCTGCATCTTGGGGTACTGCTACAACATTGTCCACATATGCTTTCAGACCATATTAATCTAGTATGAAGGACATCCTAGCCTTCCAGATGACATAGTTGGCGGCTCCCTCCAACCTATCCTGATCTCTAAACCCAGTTGAGGCCATCTTTGAAACTGTCGAAAACTCCCTCTTTCCCTCTGCTTGGTTGTTGGATCTGCTACTCGCACTTCCTTTTGGAGTGAGAAGATCTAGTCTCAACTACTTCTAATCTGCAAGTGGAAAAAAAATTGAACTTA
The DNA here is from genome assembly GCA_000404065.3 of Pinus taeda. Taxonomy (NCBI): domain Eukaryota; kingdom Viridiplantae; phylum Streptophyta; class Pinopsida; order Pinales; family Pinaceae; genus Pinus; species Pinus taeda. The sequence continues at coordinate 3,639 of APFE030079940.1, forward strand.
TAAAACTTGAAGTCCCTTGAGAGAAATTTCCCTTCTACATGTGCTTTTCTCTTCCACCTGACATTGGTTTTGCTACTTGAAACTGCTGCAAAACCCTCTGCGTCCAACCAAGGAATCTTCTCAATGAAAATATGAGTTTTTGTTGCTCCCTCTGACTGTTGGAATCACTCTTTTTGGGAAATCGCAAAGAGAAAATACTGGAAAAAATATATTGAGGGAATTTACCCTCACTCTAAGCAATCCCGACACTTGACTACTACTGAAAATCAAGTCATCCAATTGGGCTTGTGCAGGCTCTGCGTCAACTTGAAGTTGTCTGCCACACATGTTGCCTCGATTTGTCCATTAATCAACCCGTCTTGTCTATTGCTGACAGGTAAAACGCTTCTTTGACATTATGGGACCTCTGCCCAACCTCTAGAACTGAAGACGTCTTCCCCTCAATAAAAAGTGAATTTCTCTTTGAGAGTTTGTGTTGCCTCTGCATAGCATCTTGAAGAAATATCAGCCTTTCTCTGCAATGCACTACACTGAATCTAGAAAACTTCCTCCAGCCTCACTTTCTCTACTTCCTTCTGAGGCTCAAACTCTTCCGACAATTGTTGGCTCTCTAGAAAAATCTAACTCTATAAGGAAATCAAACTCCTCAAGTGTGTTATCCATCTACCCATTGACTTCTTCTTATAAACCTAAAATTACCAAGATTAAACTTAATCAAGGGCCCAGATTAATTCCCTGTAGATCTGTGTGAGTTTCTAGATAATTCACACCTTATCTCAATTAATTCTGATTAATTAACCCCTTTACCTATGCTTAGACTTAGGAAATAATTAAAAATGGGATAATAATCTAATTGAGACACTTCTAGGTGGAATTTCCATAAACGATTTATGGGTTATGGATAAATCATGTGTTTTAGCCTCTCCATGAAGTTTCGAGACTAGAACACCTTCGATGCTACATAAATTAACATTTCAGTGGTCATCGTATACATTGATGATTGGTCTTGGCTACCAATGAAAGAAGATAAAGGATAGAGGTGGTGCTTAAGAATATGCATTTCTTGTGTCGATGGCATATGGTTGATGTACAATGGTGACTCATGGAGGCTAGATCAAGAGGGAGCTAACAACTTGCTTCAAACCTCATTAAAGATAAGCATTTTTAAGGCTTATGTTATGATACTACTCTTGTTTAGATTTGTCATTTTTGGACTATTGTTTATTCCTCCTGCACGAATATTTGAATACTTCCTTCTTAAAGATCATCATGATGTGGAGCATTGCAAGAAGACTTACCACCCATAGGGAGCTCAAAGCCTCCTAGAATATATATTAAAGATAAGTACTTTATAGACTAATTTCATCTCTTGGTGTCACTATTCTTGTTAACTTATTATTTTTGGTTATTGGTGATTCTTCTTGCATGATTATTTTATTTATTTCACTAAGTTCTTGTATGAGGATGTGATCCATGTTGAGGATCATCAAGTTGAAGAATAATGCAGTCATGGTTAGCTCAAAGAGGGAGTTGGTGCATGAAAATGGAGCCACTTTTACATCTAAGAGAAGAAAGATAGTCATGCCACATCACCAAGTACACTTTCATTATTTTTATTTCTTGGCTAGTATTTCACTTGTTCTGGAAATATAGGTACATCCGATGGATGTGAAGATCAAACCCTACATATCAAATATCGAGGATGATGTAAAGCCTTCCCATGACTTATGAAATGGACAAGAGCTCAAAACATAAGAAGAAGGATTGTAGTCTCATTGATTAATTATTCCTATTCAGAAGGAGCAGATTGTGGGAAATAGTATGATACAATGCTAAGAACTATTTTTCCTTCATGCAAGGACTATCCTTGATATCTGAGATGTAGCAGTGTCTGATGCTTCTGTGATATGGTTCAAACTATAATAAGAGATAAACTCTTAGATACAGGAGGTTATCCTAGCTCATGTTGCCTGATGCCTTAGATGTATGTGAAGTGAGCTTCCCTTATGATATAATTAAGGAAGAAGCATATTTGGAGGACTTTAAGGCACATTAATAGAAGACTTATGATTATGGATTGAAGAAGGCTCCATATGAATTATAGCAAGTCCCCTGGGCTTGGCATGTATAAAATGATGGACATCTAATGTGACCTCTGATCTCTTTTCATGACTAAAGGTATGTCTTTTATAGTTGGTTTTATAAGTTTCTAATTGATTACTAACAAGATCAATATCATCTCAACATTTAGTGCTAGAGGGAGTTGACCCTTGCACCTAAGACGATTCCACTTCTTGAGATCAAAAATGTAACAAAAGGAAGATGAGTAATTCCTTGTCAACAGAAGATTGTTGACATAAATTTGGCATAATTGTTTACAATGAAGTAGTGGAGAGAGCCTCCTCTTCAAATACGATTTTGATGGTGAGCCAACAACTAGATGGATTCTTAATTTGTAGTATTTTCTTTGAGCCATATAGAACCTAGATATGTATATTGAAATGTTGCAAAGCTGGTAATTTATGATCTGAGACCCACTACCAGATATTTGAGACTATATGGATATGTTGATGACATTGAGCACATATAATTTCTACCTTAGGTTTGCCATGATTTCTTGGATGAGATGGGTATTGAAATTTGTTGCTTTGAGTGGCAATATGGATTGTTGCTCGCATGACTAGTTGTGAGTTTGTATGATTGGGAATGCCCTTTGGAGAGTTATTCGAGCATACATTGGTCACGACTATGAAATACTATGACAGATTGTGGGATATGACATGTAGAGAATCCTATGTTCCATGACATGTTTGAGCACATTTAGATCAAATATCACTATATCCAGGATATGGTGCAGAAGGGATCTATGAGACTCCATCACATTTTTTATTGACAAACAAACAGACAATTGGATCCTTGTGTTACAACAATTAAGCTTATGGTTGACCTGATATTCTCTAAGTGTCATGAACTAGGTCCAAGACTAATAGTCATAAGCCTAGTGAATGCATTGATGAGAGGGAGGGGTCACGACTGATCAGGGACATTGATTTATGCTCTCCCCCCTTGTTTGAGCTCATATAGAGAGGAATTGAGCCAGAGAGCTCCTTGGGTTGAGGGAACTTTGTACAATAGGATAGGGTGTGATCCTTACCCCTATGGAAAGTCCATTTCATCTATTTCCACTATAGGGTGTGTGTGAGATTCTTGTCATTTATGACAAGTGGGTATCTCCACCTACCATCAAGTCTGGGACTTGGCAGAGTATAACCCAGTTGGCACCCTACCCACAAGTTGGGCTTGTTTGGATTGTTCCTCCCCATGTGGCCAATGGGTTGAGGTGACGTGAGATAGGGTGTGATCCTTACCATTTATGGTAAGTAATATCTCACTTAAGTGATGGGATGCAAGTGTTATACCACTTGAATCTCGAGGGTCTAGATGGGAATATTAGCAAACAATAGGACAAAGTGTGATCCTTAAGTCGATCTCGCTTATTGCCATTAGATGATAGGATAAAGTGTGATCCTTAAGTCAATATCGCCTATTATCATAGCTCAATAAGATAGAGTGTGATCCTTACCTTGCGATAAGTGGATCTTGCCTATTATCCTTGGATATAGGGTCGAAGTTAATGCTCCCTTATGATGATTCTTCTTCTTTAGATTGAGACATCATTGTTGAACTGATGATCAAAGGAGTCAAGTTGAGATGAAATGTTATGAGATGGGTGTCTATTTGATATAACCAAGATGGAGGTTATGATATTTGACTTAGAGACTAGTAAGGTTTGGAAGATTTATCTCCCTTATTTTTTGATTGTGCATTATTCTTCTTCTACGATACAAGATGAGATGTAATGGTGATGTAGTTGCTTGCCTCTCTATACTGAGATATGTCATTCGAGATGAGACTTATGATGAAAATGGAAATTCCTCCCTAGCTGAGAGGGAATGTTCAAATTTGGGCAGCTTTTGGACGAATTTTCTATGAGAAACCCTAAGACCCAAAATGAAGCCCATCATGCCCCAAAAGAAAATTTATAATGGTAAATGGAAATTCAATTGGATAAAAGAGAAATATTATTAATTTGATCATTTAGAAATAAATATTTAATTGTGAAGAAATTAAATTTGAGGTTTCCCTCTAAAATAATTATTCAACTTCACAAATTATTAATGGTTGTCTCTTAAACAAAGGATCTCATTGACCCCAAAAGGGACCCCATTGATTAATATAAATAAGCCTCCATTGATGCTCACGAAGAATCATCAAATAACCTTAGAAGTTCGATATATAATTTTTTGAGGTTTAAATATTTCGAGGTGGTTCGCTCCAAACTTCGTGGTTCGACATTCTTCTCCATGGTTCATAATGTTGGCTCGCATGTTCTGTTGATGCTCGCTCTAAATCAAAGGCTCAGTTCTAGCTCGTATCAATTTGTGGCAATTACAATGGCTCGTTCTTCAGGTGATAGTGCATCAATTTGTGGTAGCATAACTTACAGTGGTTTGACATTAAGCATGGCATCACATCATTCTAGTGACTCGACTTCATTACCTATGGAACACAATCCTTAGTGGCTCGATTAATTATCTATGGGACACAATTCTCAGTGGCTTGATTAATTATCTATGGGACTTAATTCTCAAAGGTTCGATTAATTATCTATGGAATGCAATTGTTAGTGGCTCGACTGAATCTTTGTGGAACACAATCTTTCTTTTAGTGGCTTAGTAATTCTCTACAGAGGATCGATGACTCCGTGGCTCACATTTATAGTAAGTCTTTGATCATACTCACTCTCTATTGGCTCGCCTTGTTGTGTGACTTTGATGACAATTGATATGATGAGCAGTAATAAAGATGCATGGATGATATATGCTTTGTGTTGACATGATGATGTATATATCATATAACGCTTTTGTATTTGGTTTTATCTTATACATCAGTAATACAACGACTTTGATATGACAAGGAGACTATAATAACGCATATAACAAAACCCTAATTTATGACAATGATCTTGTAGTAAAGCAATGACAATAACCCTCGCATTATAGTGGCCTTAACATAACAATGAATTTGTTGTACGACAGTGGTCGTATCCTTGTAAGGATAGTGCCCTAATTGATAGTGTGATAGTGCTCTCAGAATAATAATAGTGATAGTATGACCTTGACAATATCTTTGATATATGAACTTGATGACAGTATGTGACAGAAATCCACATGGCATAGGACCCTAGTGTATCACTTTCCTAGTATAACAGTGACCCCAGTGATCTTACTCCTATAATGCATGATACAATGATCTATGATGGAAGTACTCTTACTCTTGTGATACATATGACATTGCTATTCTATGATATAGATGGCATATATTTTCTATGGTACATATGATAATGATCATGCTATGATTCATGAGGTAGTGACCTCGCTCTTATATGATTGCAATATCCTTGGAGAACACTCTTACTCCATGATAGATGATGACAATGAATCGTGTTGATGTTTATTTATGATGCCACTCTAGACAATAATGTGACAAAAAAATCTCTCTCTCATACTTATTTGGTTTAGTTCATAAACGAAGTTGTGAATTGACTTCGATTGGCCCTGGGAGGCTTGATGTAGTTGATGAATCTTGTTATGGATGTACTTTGTATCTCAGATGAACGTTTGATGAATATCTAATAGAAGAATAATCTAGTTGGGTTTCCCCCCTTGTGCGGTTTTTCCATGGTCTCTGACCTAAATCATGGTGTCTCTATTGTGCATCCAATGTTTATTGTTCTCTCTACATAATTGCTAATTTTGATAGTTATGGTGTGAATATAATAAATAGATGTTGAAAAGGTTTAAATGCAACTATATACAACAAAGAACAATGTATTCCTAAGGAAAATCAACATAATTCTCTTTTTTTATAGGCTCGAACCATGCTTATGTTGAAATTTTGGCCCTTGACTCTCTCTACTAGGGTTTCTCCCCCCATTTCAACCACATTTCTCATCATAACTTCCTCTCCCAGCACTAGTTTTAGTTTCACACAATTCCAATTTCTCTTTACACAACCATTTCTCCTCTTCTGGCTAGTTGACTTTTCTCCCAAGGAATTGGGGTCATCTACCTTTCCTTTAAGTCTTTCTTTTCTGGATGCTCCCTACTAAAAATTGTCCTTCGACTCTTTTTGCACCCAAAATCTCATTTATGGAGCTGCTAATAGTTGGGTGTAGGACTTATGCAGGAAGATTCAAGCTGCCAAAATGTTGAGAGGGTTGTACAATGGAGGGAAACCCTTTTGCCAAAATACCTTTATATTGCAAAATAAAACCCAAGCTAAGAGAACTGTCTAACAAACTAGTATAAAAAATACCTCCCTGGCCCACTAGCGAGGGAGAAGGTTCATCCTATGAAAATATGGGAATAAAGGAGGGGGTGTAGTAGAGAAAAACCTTGCGAGACCTGCAGAGGAATGGGTCCAAACCTCAACTCTTGCTATCATATCTTGGATAAAGCCCAGGTTAGGTTCAACCACTAGAGACCCTCCTGCCTGTGAACCTCCTTCCTAGAACCAAACCTCACCCATCTCTGGATTTGTAAACCAGACTTATGAAGCCATAGTTAAACTCTTCATGTCCACATAGTTGGTCCTTGTTGAAATAGGCATTAATTATTTGATTGATTACTCATATTTGATCCTCCTCAACATCCTCTAACTCATAGTCAATGAGCTCCTCATCCTCCGGGTTTTCCTTTCATGTCAGATCTATTGTGGACCCAAACCTCTTGTCCCCAGGCTCACACATGAAAACCCCAGCTCCTACACATTCCTCGTTTTGAGGGTCGCCTCACCATCTCAAGGTGGAAAAACTTATCGTAACTCAATTATTAATTAATAGGGAGAGTAACCATTACTTACTACTATCCATAATTGCAACCTAACTTGTCACTATTGTTAAAAAAAACTATACTACTAAAAATAATCCAATAATAATTCATAAAGAAATAAATTCTTACTTGTACCAAATATCTTTAAAACTTAAATATTTATTTTTTTTATTTTTTTGTAAAAAGAAAAAACTAATCCTTTACCAGGGGAGAGATGTCTAATGTTGTGCAAGGACCAGCAGTGGTTATAGTACCGGTCCCCCCAAGCCACCAAAATTGAGAGATGTGCAACCACCTTTTATACAAAAATAAATAACATTAAGTGCAAATAGATTTTAATTTATGTCTAACTTTTCCCAAAATACAGATTGGGCCCACAATTGTCCATAAATAATATTTTAAATATCAAGAGTACAAAACTTCTTGTCCAAAATATAAAAGAAATAAAACTATAAATCCTTCCAAAATGGTCGATTCTAGAAGTACAAAGTACCCATCACTTCAACCCCACTGAACTGAACTGAAGCTATGTATCCCAAATGCACATTCATAAATGCACATATAAATAGTTGATTTCTGTTAGCCATAATTGTTGTGTTATCCAACAATTCAACCCATTGTGTTCAATAAATGACACCTAACCCATTAAACAGATCATATCAAAGCACATGGATCAACCACAACCAATTCCCAACCATTGGATCACATCCATTAATCTAGATCACACATTCAAAATTAATTGATCGCAATTTATGTAAATCCTTGCTACCAATCAAATTCAAGTGCAAAAAACTATAAAAGAAGTTCAAACTTGTTGAAGTTGCATTTGTAACATTCAAACTATTCACCAGCATTGGAGGCATACCATCATAGGACATTTCAAAGTATATTCAGGTTATGAATTTCTGGCTATTTATTTCAATTTTTGCATAATTTGTTTCCCATATAGACTATATCATAATTTATCTAAATGATGGAACTTAAATAAATTTTCCAATATTTTGATTATGTAAACTAGAGACTATAGTGTAACGAATGGTCTATGCATTTCAACATTTTGATCGACACTTTTCTTTTGCTTCAAAACATAAAAGGATGTCTTAATAATACCAAGAACTAACACAACCACTGCAACAACAATGTTGATGATTGCACCTAAGATTATACTAGTTGGATTTGAATTTTCTACAAATAGCCACACAAACTAGTTATTTTCATTCTAAATGTTGTTAGATCATTTTGATTGGCTATAGATAAAAGCCAAGAGTATTCAATTTAGGTGTCATTGGCATACAAGGAGGGTATGGAACTCCAATGAAAATATAGGCCCTCGATTCTTTAAGAGGCTTATAGATTTGATTAGTGAGGTTGGAACTAATGTTCAAAATTTGTGAGTATTCAAAGCACATCAAATCATATTTAGAAAAAACTGAACCGACGTATAGAGATAATTAGCATTGTCAAAAATCAAGGCAACACAAATACATTGTGGACATGGAGAGGTTCAACTGAACATTTTGTTCCATCCTATGGAATCTTTACTTATTTCTTATATCCCAAAATAAGGGGGCTCTAAACTACAATTGGCCCTAATAATGTCGTTGGCATTAACAAGTACAAAGATTGACCATACAAAAGCTGATATTATCCTTTGCAGAGGGTGTCCAAAATTTTATGCTTGTATAAAGCTTCAAAAATACACCTCAAAAAAGACCAGCTTTACAAAACATGAGAAGAACTGAAGTTAATAAAGGGCATTCCTACTCATTGTTTTCTTCAATAGTTGAACTAATAGACATTCTGATTTTGGAGGTGGTTGACTGAGGGCTCCAAGATAAATTTGAAACATGTTAATGCAGAACACAAAACTTAGCCTCGTGAGTTTTCAATTTGTCTCTTTTGTTGCATCAAAGGTCCCATTATACTTGCAATCCCACTCCTATGATTTTCCTCATAAGCATGATTTTCTCCTATTGTAGTGAAAATGGAGGTTATGTTATTTGCAAAAAAATCTCATCCTAATTCAAGGCATTCCAAATTCTAAAGAAAACTACCAAGAATCCACTAATTTAAGTCATTCTCTATATTATCCTTAGTGAACCACACCTACACTGCCAATTTGAAACCAAAGAACACAGAAGAACAATTGCAAAATTGATAGATCTACTCATCTTTTCAGCTTGCAAACCTATGAAACACTCCAATAATTCATTCAGCACGGATTAGGGAGAGATGATTCTCGAATTGCCACCTCTAAGAATATAACACTAGAAATGAATTGAGGGTGTTTATAGCTTGGGTTTATAATAAAACTGAATTGATAGAGCTACTCTGCATAAAGGTTGTATTGTGCAATGGTATAGAGGTTGTAATGTCCTTTGAATTCTAGCCTTACATCCTAAATTCAATGGGCCACTTGGCTTGGTCACGTGATGGCATTTGTAACATTAGATTAGGAATTAACAAAATTTATTAAGAAACCAGGGAGAAGGATATCCCTTTTATCCTGAATGTTCCACAACCTAGGCATAATACTTTATTGGCCAAACACTTAGCTTGATTGATTCCTTTCTCTAAGACTTGGAAAAGTGTATGGATTCAAAGTGGTTGACCACTTCCTATATTCACCAAGTAATACTTTCTATATTTCCATTAGACAAAGAAGATTAGTGTGTGGGTCTAATTATTATTGCTAAATATACAATGGCAATTAACTCTCTTATCTTCCTTGGGTCAAGAACCTTAAGCCCTTGATATAAAACAAATGCCTTTGCCTGATTATTGGTTGCATTTTCTAATCCACATTCAAAACAAACTTTTTGAAAATGATCCTCCTACACCTACCATCGACTTGTTTTTCCTTTTGGGGCCCCATCTAAAAACATAGAATTTTTTCTATGAGAGAGTTATTAACGTTGGAGCACCTCCTCTACCACCTCTAGATGAATTTGCCAATTCTACCACTATTTAAGGTTTGAGTTGATGATTTTAGGCTGAGAGGCATGTAGAAAATTGTAGGCCCAACAAGGTTTCTATTTTAGGAATCACATCAATTTAGTGCCCAACCCAACATAGATTTATGTTGTTTTAAACATGAATATTTGATATAGCATGAAATGCAACCATTCCCACAATAGGAGAATCGCTAACCATTAGAAAGAAATTGATTGAGTTTTGTGTTTGTAAATTCAGTGTTCATGGATATGAGCCTCAACATTTTTAAAGGAAATTAGCAGCTCAATAAAAACTTTACTAAGGCAAGCCTAGAGCTTCCTTCATGCCTAGAACTTCTATTGAGTTGTTAAATTCCTTTAGCAAGGCAAGACTACAACTTCCTTCATGCTTGGAGATTGTTATCTATAGTAATAACAATATTGGCAAACAAAAAACCATTCCCACAATACGAGAATCACAAACCATTAAAAAAAATTGATTGATTGAGTTTTATGTTGGTAATTAACTCAGTGTTCATGGACATGAGGCTGAACAATTTAAGACATAAAACAATTAAAAAAAAAAAAAAAAAAAAAAAAAAAAAAAAAAAAAAAAAAAAAAAAAAAAAAAAAAAAACAACAAAACAAAACAAACAAACAAACAAAAACAAAAAACCTAGACCATATCAACATTTTAACCAGAAAATGAACTAGTTGTCACTTGTTTTATTTAAAATTCCTCCAACGTCTACATTATTTTATTATAACACATAAAATATTTTATCCAAAACATTTATTTATATAATGAAAGATATATAACCAACTATAGGTCAATTTCAACACACTGGCATTAATTTTCAAAGCACAAATACAAGCATGGTATTTTAAGTGGAAAAACAAGTTATCAAAAAAACAACCATTGATATAGTTGAATACATGCAACAAATTCCTTTTGTATATTTGATTTTTCAAGGATAATGTCAAAAAGGCATATGTATGAAAAATTGTTAAGTTGTTTCTCCTTTTTTATCGTGAATTGTTGTAGGAAGCGGAATTACTAACAGCCTGTAGGAAAGTAGAATTTCAATTATTGTTAACTAAATGAATGCAATAAATTTGCAAGTAATTACATCTATGTCAAGAGTTAGTTATGTTACTTGTACAAGGAGAAGTGGCGACGAGTGACTAGGGGTGCCTAGCTATGATGCCCTTCATCATATGAGGGCGGAACATGTGATGTGAATGTCAACAATGCTCCCAACGCTGTTGTTGAGGATGGCCATGTGGCAGAGGTTGATGTTGTCCCACCATCAACCATAGTCCAAGGGGAAGTTCAACTAAGAAGGTCATCGCTATAAGAGGTTGAATAAAAAAGTCATGTTAGCTGCAATTGATGACATAGAGTTTAATGGATATTCAGTTCGAGCATTTGCTAAAAACACATGGTATTCCTCCCTCATCAATACACTATTGGATAAATGGGTTCACATACAAAATGTAGAGGGCCTCTTACAATTATGACTGAAGAGGAGGATGCCAAGGTGGTTGAGTGGTGTAAGGAGATGGCCCAATTGGGACATGGAATAGAGTTGATACAACTAAAATCCACAGTTGCTCGAATTTGTTAGGGGAGACCAAATCCATTCAAAGATGGGTTTCCAGGTAAATAATGGTGGTTTGGGTTTAAAAAAGGGCATCTAGACCTTGTATTGCATAAAACTGAGGGCCTTAACAAAGACAGAGCTTTAAATTTACGCCCTGCAATTGTGTCTAAGTTTTATGACACTCTTTCTAGTGCATACAATAAGTATTCTTATGTTGTAGACCATATATGGAACTGTGACGAAATAGGTTTGAAGGCATGAAGGAATTGTGGCATGCGAGTAATTTCCAAGAAAGAGAGTTGAAATGTGCCAAATATTTTGCCTAAGAGTAGGGAGTGGATAACTATTCTATGTTGTGTCAATACAATTGGTGCTTCAATCCCAATGTTTTATCTATTTCAAAAAAAAAAAAAAAAAGTGCATCCATGGCTGTACATCCCCATGCATGGATGACTAAGGAATTTTTTTAAATTGTCTTTTTCACTTTGTTGCATCTATTCTAGGTGGCGCCTCACATGAGAACATACACTTATTGATTTTAGATGGTCATGGGAGCCACATTGTTGTGCAAATAACTAAGGAGGCAAACAATTTTGGCATTGACCTATTAACATTGCCTACTCATACCAGTCATAGATTGCAACCCCTTAATGTCAGTGTGTTTGGCCCTTTGAAAAACTATTTCAGGTCAGAGAGAGTTGCATGGATGGAAAGGAATCCAGGGGTTGAGGTGAAAAGGTTTGAGCTAGCAGAGCTTGGAAGTAAAGCCTTTAAAAGGGCTCTCACACCATCAAATATCAAGCCATGCTTTAGGAGGACTAGTATATGGCCACTGAACTATGATGCTCTTATGCATGATATTGGTTGTAACCAGGCATTTCATGTAAATGGTCAAGAAAAAGAGCATGTCCAAGCATATGTTGAAATGCAAGAAGAAATGGATGAATAAGAAGATGCAGTTGTAGCTGATAATATAATTTCCCTCTCAAGGAAACTTAATATGGTGATGATGATGAACAGGTAAGTGAAACACAATACAATCATGAACCAATTGGTAGTAACATGGAGGTTGTTCTACCAACTGAAGCACATGGAACTTCAACTATTGATATTCTTAATGACTCCGTTGGTCATGCAACTGACAATGATAATGTGGTTGAAAAATACATTGTTGGTATTGCACTAGGAAGCAACAATGACCAATTGACATTTACAAGCCAAGTAACCCCATCACCATGGCTGGCAGAAGCCATGATGAATATAAACAAACATGGTGTCCCAAGAATGAATGAAGAAAGCATGAACACTAGCAGAATTGAACAATGAAATTATTCATTTTTTTATGGACAATAGATCAATGGAAGAAGATAGTGCACATAATGAGGAATCATATGAAGAGAATAATATAGTTCAATAAGTTGTCTCGAATATTGAAAGGCAAGCGTCAATCGATGACATGCAGGTGGCAGGGAATGAGAAGTTACTTGGTCAGTTCCTAAAGATACCAGTAGAGACAATGTCAATGAAAAAAAGCATGGAACATTAGATAGTCTTCGTTTGGGCCGAATTTCACAGTTACTCACCTCAGAAGACTATATAGCCCTATTAGTTGAGTCTAAAAAAAATAAATTTGACATTAAAAAAAAAAAAAAGGATTTGGCCAAGGAAAAGAAGGCAACAAGGATTGTTGCAGCATAACTGTGAGCAGAGGAAAGGCTTGAAAGAGAGAAAGTAAGGCAAGAGAAGGACCATAAAAAGCAAATGGAAAGGCAAGAAAAGGAAGCAAAAAAGTCTCAACAAATGCTTCAAAGAGAACAAGGGATGACAATTGATAATGATGCAAGCATAGTTAATGACACCAGGATGATGTCAACCACATTGGACTAAATTGCAAATAATACACCATTATTCCAAGACCTCATAAACATTCAAGTGCCTCAATATCAGAATGGGGATTTACCCACTTGCTATATTCCTACCAATGCAGGTGTTAAACCTATGTATGCTTATCAGACATCTCCACTTAATGCAATGGTTAGTAGTGCAAGTGTGAGTTATGGGTACAAGGGGGAAATTTGATTCAATCATATGGCCACAATGGAACACATTCTAATCAACCACTATTAGGTAGGCCAACCTACTTGGATTAAGTAGGGAACTCAAAAAGTTTGGGCACTGAAGATTCTGGGGGCCATCAACAATTTTGGTGTGATATGTTTTTTGTTGTAACCATATTATGATGTGGATTTTGGATGGATTGCCTCTTCTTCTTGTCACATGAGGATTTTGGCTTATAATCTATGTAGTTTTATTCCATATTGTTTGCAACATTGTAATCAAAAGCCATTTTAGAAGCAACATTCATAGTTTATTTGAATGGAGAAATCCTATCCGAGAATGAAAGTGGAATTTTTGTTATGCCTTTACATACAAAATGATCCACAACATCACATTTTTCTCTAAGTCGTTAAATAAATGACAAACAAGGGATTAATGGAATCATGAACAGCTTACTTTTTATAATTTGCAAACTCCATAAAACAATGAACAATAATAGTAAACAATTTTGGTCGATGCAAACATCACGACTCCATTTATTTTGGTGGTCATTTTCAACCTCCTAATTTCTCCCTCACTATTACAAATTGAAAATGCATTCAATTCCATTTGACAATGCTTACAGGGGATAGCTATGCTTCCATTGTAATTGGGTTAATTATAAACATCGTGAGTCTATTAAATAAAAAAAATTCAAAATTCTTTAATCAAACAAATTTACAACTGTCTTGTTATGACCATAGAAGGAATTGTGAGGAAAATGCAGTGGATGACTGTAATAGCCCTAGTGAAAATTCCATGTAATAAAAGTTAATAAAGACAAAATAATAACAACAACTGATGGGACACTTATTCCAAGCTGAATGTTGGGCAAAAGCATAGTGATGGGGATCACTTGTGGTTGTTTAGTGGCTAAGGAAATTGGCAAAGGCAATGGCTAAGGCTTTGGAAAGGCAAAATGGAATTTTTGGCGCATTTATTTATGAAAATAATGGAAAATAGGAGAAAATGGAAGTGAAAGGTCACAGGTTGCATGTGAGGAGGAAAATAATGGAAAATGGAGAAAATAGAGGCCTTGTTAATAAAAAGGCTTATGAGGATTAATTAGTAACCTTTTGTCAGTTGAATTTTGGAGCTCTCTCATTATTCTCCCTCTCTCTCTCACTCTTGGACACTTTGAGTTTTCTTGGAGCACTTGGGAATTGGATCAAGAAAGGAAAAGAAGGCAAGAGGAAGCAAAGATCAAGCAAGGAAAAGCAAGAACAAACAACTACAACAGGATCCCTTATAGGTATTGGTTTGCATGTGTGATTTCCTTGCTAGATTTGGCATGCATCGTATTTCATGTGGTTCTTTTGCTGTTATGGCATGGTTTTGCCAAGTGTGACAATGTTTTTCAGCTTGGCCTTGCCATTTCCTAATAGCTTGATGAGATGGGTTCTCATACTTCGATTGAGCTGGATTGCTGGATGGATTCAAAGTTGAATGGGGTGGATCTTCAAAATGAGAAACACACGGCCTAGTGGTCCCTCGACCAGACTGTGGATCACGGTAAATCCACAGACCTAGTAACCCCTGAGCCAGACTGTGGGTTACGATAAAGCTAGGATTGTGTGCGTCGATGGGCCTAGTAATCCTTGTCGGTGAATGGCGCGATATACGGTAAAGCCAAGAGGTGGATTTCTCTCCGTTGGGCCTAGTAGTCCTGGGATGGGATGTACAATAAAGCCTGGAGAGTGGGTCTCGGTGTAGGGCCCAATGATCCCTAGATCAAACTATGGATTATGGTAAAGCCTGAGAGACTAGGAGGCACTCAAATTCCTCACAGTGTAGGTGGAGAACACTTTTAGCATCCATGATTATTTTGTTTTTTTTTTTTTCGGTTGGTTATGAGGGTAATTAGTTGAATAGAGATTTGGCTTAGCCAATCTATGGTCGAGTGGAACGTGGTAGTCCCATCCCCGGTTGGTTTCTACATTCATTAATGAGAAATTAATCCCTTTGGTTTTCATGTGTAAATGTACTCGTTTATATGTGGATTCTATGGCTGATGTATTTATGGTATTTTTGTTGTTATCATGTTGGTTATGTATATGTTTTATGGCAATGACTATGTATGGATCTCATCATGTTGTTACTTGTAAATGAATGGACAATGTATCTATGACCTAATAGATGGTAATGAAACAAATGACATGAGGGAACAATAGTTCTTACCGATTCTCAGATAAGTACGAGATCCATGTGCTTAAATATGTTGTTTACACCTGTAGATTACATGTTTGTGATATGTTTGACAAAATGTTTGGCTAGTAGGGGTATGGTTAAGGGCTTGTTCGAATAATTACTTTTGCATCATTGTTTCCCTGTTATTTTACTACTTTGAAGATGTCATTCCATTATGGGCAGTGACTTGGGCTCTAAGCCTAAAAAAGTGGCTCAAATCCTAAGGACACTGACATAAAAATGGACAAAATAGTCCCTAGACATTGGCTTGCAGGTCTGTGAGAGTGTCTAGAGGTGCCTAGACATTGACATGCCCATAGCATGAGAGCTCCCAGAGGTCAAGTGATCAAAAACTTTAGTGGGACCCAGGGACAAGTTGCCTGAAGTGTTAGCATGGTTCTCAGGGGTCCTATAGCTAATGTGGAAGTTTTGTATGTTGTGTTTCTGTTGATTCCATTTCCTTAAGGTCACATAGGGGGTTGAATCCAATCATAGTAGCTTCTCGTCACATGTTTACCCCAATTGGCCAGCTACTTGGGTAGATGTGGGAGGAGGGTGTTACAAAGTGGTATCAGAGCATGGTTCACCCCTCAGACTAGATGGGTTGTGTGTTGGTCATGCATGCATGTCAATTGCATGTGTGTCTCTTATGCTTGCATTCCCTGTTCTTGTTGCATTTGCATGATGTTGATCATGGTTCTAGTGATGTCGTCATGTGGAAGTTGATGTTGTCATTGTGGAGTGCATCGTCATGAGTGTATGACTAGCTACATGTTGTTATATGTCGCTTACATGCATCATTTTGTATGTTTGGTTACATTTTCGTATGTTTGGTCACATTCTTGTATGTTTGGCTACATGTATCATTCTTGTAGGTTTGGTTACAAGTATTGTTCGTTTATGCTTGATTACATGCATTCATACGTGTGTGTGGTTGATTACACATTGCTTATGCATGTCGACGTTTGCATGTGGCCATGTGTATAATGGCGTAATGGTTGTTGTCATGCATGAGGTCATGGTATGTGTAGTCAACATGGTCATGCATTGATGACTGGAATTTAGCTAGAATGATGTTTATGTGTTGATGCACTTATTTGTATATGTCTATATGTTGTTATGATTATCTTATACATGTGTCACACTGATTTGGATGATCTTGCAGATAAGGTATCCTCTCCAAATTATACTAAGGTACGTTGGTTTATTATGATTTGTTTATCTGACATAGTATGCCTTGAAGGAAAGAGATCAAATGGCTAGCAAGATGGTAGACTACAAAGACTCTCCTTATGAATCAAATGAGAAGTGTGGTGGGCACTCTTTTGATTTGGCAAACACATTGAGAAGCTTGAAGGAAGAGATAAGGAGTTGTAAGGCAGGCAATGACAATATCATATAGGAATAAGAGAAACAAGAAAAGGTTAATGCAATACTCCTTCACATTTTGTCAGAACTGTAGCGACAAGGGCCACTTCAGATCAACCATGGACATGAGGACAAAACTAATGGGGCATATGACAGTAGGTCTATTGGTAGATACAGGTTAGATAGAGTTGACACAGTGAGAGATGGCAGGTTGTTGGACACTCCGGATAGGAGGGGTGATGAGTACATGTATGATTCTAGTTATGGTTCTGACAAGCATCATGATCGTCATCGTTATCATCCTTACAGGAGGAGTGGCAGGGGATACTTGCCAGATGAATTTAAGAAATCAGAGCCACCTACTTTTGATGGAGATGTGAAGAAGTCAAAAGATGCAAAGGCTTGGATACTTGGGATGAACAAATTCTTTGAGTTGCATGAGTACACAGATAACATGAAGGCCAAAATTGCTATCTTCAGCTTGAAAGGTAAAGCAGAAATTTGGTGGGAAGACATGAAGCAGGCCAAATACATCAAGATGGATTACTTGAGTTGGCATGAGCTCAACAGGCTTTTCAAGAAGAAATACTTGTCATAAAGGTACTACGACAGTAAGGCCAAAGAATTCTCTAAGCTAAAGATGGGGTCAATGACAAATGAAGAGCACACGACCCAGTTTATGGAGCTGTTGAGGTATGTACCGTACCTTACAGATGAGAAGGCTAAAGTTCAATGATTTGTTAGTGGTTTGCCATTAACATTTAGAGATCAAATTGAGTATGATGACCCTCGGTCACTTGAGGAAGTTATTTGGAAATCGAAGCATTGTTATGAACAATCAAAGTGTAAGAATGAATCTCAGCTAGGATGGAAAGGAAAAGACAAAGGTAAAGGTAAATGACAACCTATGAGAGAAAGGCCTCAAAATGTAGAGGAGAAAGAAAATGTGGCACCTCAAAATAAGGCTAATGCAGCTAGACAGGGACATGGATCACAACAACAACATAGAGGTAATGGTACTAGACCGGTTGGAGTGTTGGACATGTGGTGAGGAACACCTTAGGAGAGATTTTCCGCAGAATCGAGGTGGTAGACCTATGATATATAGTGCACAGGAGGCGCATACTGTTGGGGATGTGGGGCAGTATTGCTCGTATTTATGTAGCCGTGGATAACCGACATGCAGAACACCAAGAATTTATCATTGAGATGGACGGTAAGATTTGTGATCAAGTTATTTCTATTTTGATTGACCCAGGATCTAATTATAGCTATGTTAGTCCCGAGTTGGTCGATAAGTGTGGTTTGAGTAAGGAATTACATGCATAATCTTGGTTAGTGCAGTTGGCTACAGGTACAAAGAAGAGAGTTCATCATTGGGTAAGAGCTTGTGCATTTGATTTGAATGGTATGCCTACTACAACACATCTTAATGCATTACCATTGGGATCATACAATATGTTGTTGGGCATGGATTGGTTGTATCTTCGTAGGACCAAAGTGGATTGTTATGACAAATCCATTGAGTGTGTTGATGACAATGGGGCACCAAGAGTCTTACAGGGTAAGAAGAAAGCCACATCAGTTAGGATGGTGACGACTGTGCAGGCAAAAAGTAGTCGCAAGAAAGGGTGCATGTTATTTGCAGTGCACATTTCTAGTAACAAGGGTGAGGAAGTTGAGGATGCAGATGTGTTGAGCAAGTACCCAATTCTATAGCAGTTCCAGGATGTATTTCCTAAGGATATCTCAGAGTTGCCACCTCACAGGGAGGTAGACTTTTCTATTGAGTTAGTGCCAGGGGCAGCTCCAACATCAAAGGCACCTTACGGGATGAGCACACCAGAGTTGGTTGAGTTGAAATTGCAGTTAAAGGAACTGTTGGACAAGGGATGCATTAGGCTAAGTTTATCACCTTGGGGCACACCGATATTTTTTGTGAAGAAGAAAGATAATACTCTGAGATTGTGCATTGATTACAGGCAGTTGAACAAAGTGACCATCAAAAACAGGTATCCATTACTGAGGATTGATGATTTGTTTGATCAACTGAAGGGAGCAACAATGTTCTCTAAGATCGACTTGAGGTCAGGATACCACCAGGTATGGTCATTATGAGTTTGTTGTAGTTCCATTCGGTTTGACTAATACTCCAGCTACATTTATGTGCTTGATGAATAATGTATTGCGTCTGTATTTGGATAAGTTTGTTATTGTGGTCATTGACGATATATTAGTATATTCTAAAAATAAGGAAGAGTAAGTTAAGCATTTAGCAACAGTGTTGAGGTTGTTGAGAGAGCATCAGTTGTATGTTAAGCTCAGCAAGTGCAACTTCTTTCAGACTGAGGTACACTACTTGGGACATGTTGTTACCAAGGAGGGCATTGTAGTAGATCCAAAAAAGATAAGGGCCATCATGGAGTGGGTAGCTCCCATGAATGTAGAAGAGGTGAGGTCTTTTGTGGGGTCGGTAGACTATTATAGGAGGTTCATCAAGAACTTGTCACATATTGCTTATCTTATCACATCATTGCAGAGGAAAGGTAAGAAGTTTTAATGGATGGAGGAGTGTGAGGCTAGTTTTGAGCAACTTAAGCAATTGTTGACACATGCTCCAATGTTAAAAATTGCAGATCCAAATAGGGAGTTTGTAGTATGCACATATGCTTGCAAGAGAGGATTTGGTGGGGTCCTTATGTAGGATGGATAGGTGGTGTTCTATGAGTCGTAAAAATTGAATGAGCATAAGCAGAACTACCCAACGCATGATCTTGAGTTAGCAACGATCATACATGCATTGAAGATTTGGAGGCATTGTCTTCTTGGAAAGAGGTTTGAACTGATGAGTGATCATATTGGGTTGAGGTATTTGTTTGACCAGTCGAATCTGAATGCCAAGCAGGCTAGATGGTTGGCCACGATCAATGAGTTTGATTTCGAGATTAGGTACATAAAAGGAAAAGAGAACAAGGTGGCAGATGCTCTTAAAAGGCATATACATGCAAATCACTTAGCAGTTATGAGCTCCTATGGGACAGACTTACAAGATAGGATCTTGCAGGTAGGTTAGCAGGATGTCAGATATATGAAGATTATGCATAGGTTGCAGCTGGGTACTGGTACAGGTATGGGTGATAGTATAAGTACATGTACAAGTATAGGTGCATGGGATGTGGACTATTTCCTTACAACAGATGGACTGGTTAGATTCAAAGACAGGATATATGTGTCAAACAACAATGAGCTCAAGAAGGTGATATTGAGGGAGTTTCATGTGAAACCATATTCGAGTCACCCAGGTTATCAAAAGACACTGACAACAGTGAAGAGATTTTATTATTGGCCGAATCTGAAGAGGGATGTAGTAGAGTTTGTGGCTAGGTGTTTTGATTGTCAGCGTGTGAAGACAACGTGTAAACATCCAGGTGGTTTGCTACAACCCATTGCAATACCAGAATGGAAATGGGAGGTCATTTCCATGGACTTCATCACAAGGTTGCCGAGGACAATGAGACAACATGATTCCATCATGGTTGTTGTGGACATGTTGAAAAAGGTTGCACACTTCATTCCAGTGAAGTCTGCATTCTCAGCTAGCGATGTAGCACATGTATTCATCAGAGATGTGGTCAGATTGCATGGTGTTCTGAAGAAGATTGTGTCACACAGGGATGCAAAGTTCACTTCCAAGTTTTGGAAGGAGTTGTTTGCAGGTTTAGGCACGGAGTTGGCCTTCTTTAAAACTTATCATCCGCAAATTGATGGACAGACAAAGAGGGTCAGTAGGATATTGGAGGACATGTTGAGGATGTATGTGATGCATCAGCAACGAAAGTGGGAAGAGTATCTTCCGCTAGTAGAGTTAGCTTATAACATTGGGTGTCAGGAATATTTGAAGATGAGTCTGTTCAAGGCATTGTATGGCAGAGTTGCGATACTCCTGTTAGTTGGAGTGATCCAGTTAACGAGGTGTTGATTAGATCAAAGATGTTGGTAAACATGGAACAAGAGATGTAGGTGTTCAAGAAGAATACAAAGGCATCACAGGATAGGAAAAAGAGCTACGCAGATCGGAACAAGTTGTTCAAGGAGTTCCAGGTTGGGGAACATGTGTACTTGCACATCAAACCAAAGAAGAGCTCCTTGCGGATTGGATCATATGCCAAGCTGGCACCACGTTTTTGTGGACCTTTAAGTATTGTTGAGAGGATTGGGCCAGTAGCCTATCGAATTGCACTGCCTCCGGCAGTGAAAGTCCACGATGTTTTCCATGTGTCATAACTTAAGAAGTATGTTAAAGATGTTGATCATGTGATTGACTTGTCTGTATCGTAGGTGGAACCAGATGGAGAATACCAGCCAGAGCTTCCGTGTATATTGCAGAAAAAGGTGCTCATGCTCCGAAACTAAGCAATCGAGCAAGTTAAAGTGCAGTGGAAGCACTCTGGGCCCGATGAAGCTACATGGAAGATGGCAGATCAGATGTGGGCTATGTATCCTTCCTTGTTTGCCAGTTGAGGCAAAGTAGTTTTGGTATGGTGTTTTGGTACATGTTTTGATGATGTTTAGGTATATGTACACATGTATATGGATGTAAATACTGCCATGAGCTATGTTATAAAGCTCCAATAAGCATTATGGGTGTCATGTTGTCATATTATTATGTTATCATGTTGTTATGTTGTCATGTGGGTTGGCATTCATCAGGGTTATCATTGTAAATACCACATC
>APFE030079940.1:37723-90598 GCA_000404065.3 Pinus taeda
AAGTGTGAAAGATGCCTCCCTGGCCCCCTACTATATAGCCTGGGCGTGTGAATTCGGTGCCCTGCGGGGACCCTGGACATAGCGTCAAAGTAGCACTTCCATTTGCCACCTGCCTGGAGAGATTGAAAGGGGAGCGAAGCGTGCTGTTATCTCTATCTTGAAACAAAGGGGAGCGAGGGTGACTCGAATAGCTCATTTCGGTGAGCCAGGCTCGACAAGATCATTTCGGGATGGAAAGCCCCGTCATTCTCTCTTGAAAGCCTACCCCTAGCTCGTAATTCTATCTACCTGAAAGGGAAGCGAGACTCGAAGAGCATTGTATGGGTGAGAAACCATAATGACATATGCCAATATCTGCCCTCAATCTCTCTCATTCTCTTCTTGGGAACGATGCATCGAAGAATCACTTCCTTCAACATCGAAACAAGGTCGGTTCATCGAACCGCAACATACGTGGGTGCAGAAGAAAAGATGGATGGCACCTATCCTAATTGTTGGCCCAGCTGGAGCACCCGACGGGCACCTAAATGGCATTCCAAAGCCATGCTTCATGGGTGGGAGAGCAAAGACATAGTCCCGCGAACGCGATATGGGCCATCGCGTCAACTCCGACGTAGAGTGCGTGCAGGAGAAACTGGTTGGGTGGGTTAGACGCACCTGGTGGGGTGCGGGAACAACCTTCGGCCCAATATGGGAAGTCGGCCCATATCCCACTCACATCTGCACTCCAGCATAGCAGCCATAACTTGGTGTCGGGAAACATAGGATGGGAAAGGTCCCGGAGGGGCTTGCTTCCTAGTGCAAGGAATAACAGTGAAATCCTATATCTGGAAACAGCTTTCAATCTCTCCCTGGGAAAAAAATCATCACACCTAAGGCGCCCATGCAAGACACGAAGCGGGAGATTCGAACCTGAACCTTGATATACGAAATTGGACTTCCAGATGACGGCTCGAGATGGGTCATAGCCCGGTGAAATCTCTAGTTTGGTTTGGTAGTTTCGTGGCTTGGCAGGTCGGGTATTTTCTTTTATTGGCTTGTCTTTTCATTTATTTAAGTGGTTCTTGTTATTATTTCAATTTCAGTTCTTGATTTATCGAGGTCAGGAGTTCGGTTAATTGGCTTTCATTTTCTTCTATTTTCTTGGATTTCATTTCATTTTATTGGATTTTGCGTAATTTATTGATTTTCAGGTCATTTCAAGGTTCGCTTAGTAGGTTTCAATTTGAGAGTGCTTCTGTTTTGAGTATTTTTGTCATTTTTGACACAGGATGCACTTGCACATAGCAATCTGAAGATACAGTACGATTATCGTATGTTTTTTGAATGCACAGAATATGACTGTAAATAGCAGTAAAGAAGTAATTATACACAGTCGGGTTCTTCCTTTATTTTTCAAGTATCTGATGCAGTTTTGAAACAGGGTAAAAAAACACTAACCTATTCTGTTTTGCCCATAATCCTTTAAGCTACATTCTGCATCAGTTTGTGAGAGTGCTTATGTTTAGAGCTTTCTCATCTTTTTTTTTTGAAATGCACTGGATGTGATGCAGTTTTGAAACAGGTCCAAAAAACTAACCTGTTCTGTTTTGCTTATAATCCTTTAAGCTACGTTCTGCATCAATTTGAGAGAGTGCTTTTTTGAGATTTCTGATATTTTTTTTGAAAAACACAGGATATAATTGCAGACAGCAATCTAAAGCATATTTCCTGCTGGGCCTTTAGCACAGAATGTGATTGCACATAGCACTAAACAAAAAAAATTTACTCCCATCTGGGTGAATTTTTTATAGAAAATTTTATAGTTATATTACTAAAAAGGATTTATTATATATCTATTCAAAGACTACATGCTAAGATTCATTACCTACCAAGCTTGTTTGTGCATCTTAACCTTCATCCAGCATGGTGCGTTCACATTGGCATGCCCATGCCCACTTTCTGACTCAATCTGAACTTTCCTTCCACCATGTTTGTCTTTGCCATCGTTATGTCAGATGAACTTTGGAAGATTCTTGTCAGTTCTTTCTGTCTTTAATGTCCCTATCCTCTAGTGTACAAATACTGGAGTAAAATATCATATCACGTTATAGTAAAGCACATGGAAAAATTCGAATTTGTGAATTGCATTCCTGGGTCTCGAATGTGCACTTGATCTGCTGCAATTCTCAGCTTTTTTACTGCCCCTTTTGCACAGTTCATATCAATATAGGTCTTGCAGTAATTATATTTATAACTCTGAAAACCTTTGTAGAATAAAAAGAAGCAGATATTTCCATCTGCCCAATTCTTATTCTAACATGACTGTATGCTTCTGTTTAGAGGAACCTAGTTGGTATGCTAAATTTGAGTAAAGTGCATCCAGTGCTTGCGAATATAAAGGGGGCAGACGATGAGGTCATCTTGCTCCAAAAAATGCTCTAGGTAGAAGGACATCTTTGAGCCAAGCCTCACCAAGGGGATGCCCAAGTGACGTGAATGTATAATTCGTATATATCCTCTCTGATGGCTTGATTCTGTGTCTGATGAGTCGGTAAGAGATGTGTTGGTCCAGCAAGGGAGAAACTAAATGGAGGAAGGCACTCTAGGGAGATGGTCATCAACTAAAGGAGCCAAATATGCCCTTTTGAACCGTCCACGAGCATGACTTGAGGGGGTATCCGAAGTGATGGCCTCCAAAGAACAAAGTGCAATATAGGGGTATTTCTCTGTCTCGGTAGTAGAGTCTTTGTAAACCCTAATTTTATGGAGGAAATATACCAAATGGAAAAGGACCTCAAGGCGAAATGGGTGCACCTCGAACTTTGCCTGAATAATGGGCCGCAGAACTGTGCATTTGCAGCGCATGATATGTTGGAGAAGCAAGGGTTGGACTCTCTCCATCGTGGCCCAATTTGGCTGTAGTAAACTAGGTCCCCAATATCCAAACCATAGAGGAGGATCGTGGGTCTGATAATGGCCTCCATAACAACTTTCGAGATCATTGCATCTTATCATTATGGTTGCAGGAAAAGGATGAACTTACTATTATGTTGGGTGAAATAGTTTTTGACTAATCGACCAACCAAAAAAGCCACTAAAGCTAAGAAAGTATTTTGAACTTACTATTATGTTGGGTGAAATAGTTTTTGACTAATCGACCAACCAAAAAAGCCACTGAAGCTAAGAAAGTATTCATGTCATTACTAGAAGCCATTGAGGAACATCTCCAATTAAGTAAAAGAATATACAACAAATCTAGAAAAAAGTAAATATTTTATATTCGTAATGACATGGTAGGTAGTTCTAAGTGTGAGGGAAAGGAATTAGGAGTATTAATCACAGTGGCGTGTCGCGTGGTTACACATTTTTAATAAAACATAAAGAGTTCTAATGTCAACTAAATTGTTAGGTTACGTTGTCTTTTAAAAATAGAAATACTCGTTATTAGCATGTAAGGGAAAGGGGGAGGTTTGGGAGCTTAGGTTAAGTTCTTGGTGAAAAAAACCGCATCAACTTGATTGGATCTTTGCAAAGAGCCCAACCAACTTGGTAGCTAATGTTAGCAGACATTTTGCTAAAGTGCTAAAGGGTGCTGACTGTTGTGCATTTCCAAACCTAATTGGCGGTAATAGAAATTCTTAATTTGAAATTTAGAGTAGTTGGAATAATTTCTTGTATCAATGGCTACTTGGACAGAGAAATTTTAAATTTTCTTTTAATTTCCTCCCAATTTTTAGTTCAATTATTCTTGTTTAAAGGTGCCATACATATCTAGTACATTTTGAATTCCTCATGGATTTTTTTAAAGTATTATATTGGGTAATGTCATACTACCTCAAGAATGCCAAACCATAGTTTTAAGAATTGGAACCGGGTTTTGAATTGGTTACCTATCTAACTAGGGTTGAAATTGGAATCAGATCAAACCGAATCGAACTGGATTTGAAAAAAAATACATAAAATAATTAATTTTTAATGATATTAATTTTTTATTTTAAGATTTCTGACCATGATTCCCAAACCATTAGAGATAAAATATGCAAAGTTTTCTTATCTATGTATTGTGTAAGGGTGAGTATATCAAAATGGCACAAAGTACAATACATATTAACAACAAAATATATAATCAATGAGGCCCAAAGTGGCCTCTAAAGTCCAAAAACAATGCTACAAGTTATTGGGCCATTGGCGTACTACTACAAGTCATTGATCAACATGATCACTCATCAAACACATCACTGATTCACCACTACTAGAAATGGGATCATCAACAAGAGCTACACAAACATCATCTAGCTCAAAGTTTTCAGAATTGGATTTCTCAACCTTATAATATGGTAGAAATTGAAAAGGCTTAACATGCCTAACCAAAGATTTTTGTTTGAGTGAAGGGTTCATCTCCTCAAACCTTATAATATGTTAGAAAAAGCTTAGCATGCCTAACCAATTATTTTGCTTTGAGTGAAGGGTTCATTTTTGTTAAGGCCATGGCAGAGGAGTTCAACAATTAACACCACCAACGTTAGAGGAGTTCAACAATCAATACCACTCGCATTAAGGTACATAAAGGGCTTCATGCGCTTGATTAAATGCCAATCCCATACCCTCATACATGACAATCAAAAGAAAATGTTCCAGTCCCCTAAATCCCAAAATCTTGAAAACTATTAAGTCTGCTGGATTTTGAGTAGGATCTAAAATTCTACTTTCTCCATATGAAATCCAACGAGGTTGGAACCACTCTCAAACATTCTGAAACAATTAATGATAATGATAAAAATTTAAGCATCCTTTTACATTAAGAATTTAACATTACCATTAATGCCAATGCTTCTAGGGTTGAGTTTGTTTTTTGTTTAGGTTTAGGGTTTGGGGGGGGGGGGGGGGAGTTGGTTTTATAGCCAAAGGGGGGGTTGTTTTGGGAGGAAAACAACCCTTGGTTTCCTTCGAAACCAGTTGAAAAACTGCCATTGGGGGTCTCGGACTCCCCCCACGCATGTGACATTTGACTAAGTCGGTTAGGGTTGGAACCAATTGGTGAGAGCTGGATTGTACTGGTTAGGCACCAAACTAGCTGCTTTGGTATCTAACTGGTACAAACCTACCCACCAATCGGACTTTTGTATTGGTTCATTAACTGGCCCTATCTGATTGGTTGGTTTGACTGATTACTAGTTTAGAATGGCCAATTTTTAAAACTATGTGCCTTACACATATATCTTTATCAGTGTTGGAATTACTAGAGGTCATGAAATTGGAGGGCCTTCCATCTTTTCTTGCTATGCCAATATGTTTGCCCTCATAAGCACTTTCCAGACTTCCTCTATAACCCTAGTAATCCTCTATAACCAATATGTTTGCCCTCATCCTAGGGAATGCATGAGGTATCTCATTAGAAATGATGGATTCCATCTTTGTTTTTAGTGTTTACCCATAATGAAGAAATGAGCAATTGTGCAATCTTTTGATGTACCCAAATCAACAATTTGCAATCTCTTGAAATGAGCAGTACACATTTTTGTTGGAATGTATGAATTCTGAATTTTGTAGCTAGTGACATGGCTTCATTATTCAATATGTAATTTTTGTATCCCCTTGTCAAATATGTATTTGCCATAAGTCTGACGACATCACAAAGATAAATAGGATGCCAGTGAACATAAGAATGCGTGCAAGCTTAATCCATGTCTAATGAAAGTTGCCATATAGGCACGACACATTTGTAGACATAGTGTAAAACATCAAGTCTCTCTTTCATTGATCTTTGAGCCAAATGCCCTATTGAACAACTCAATGCAGTTCACGACTTCTTTGATGAACTTTTATTATTTTTCAAACCCAGAAAACAATGATCAACAAAGTGTTCGTTGAGTATTTGTTGGGCTTTCTTTTTAGACAATATAATATTGCTAATTTCACTTTCCATCACCTTTTTGGCAATTAGGTAGCTTAGTCCATCAATGGCAACTACAGAAAGAGTTTGTGATGGAGGGTAACCTCGGTCCCTAACTAATTGATTGGAACAAAACAAAGCTTTCAAAGGGACATTTATTAATTGTGATGCAAGAGATTTCTTAAGAAAATTGGTTTGATCTCGTTGACAAAACAATTGCTAAGAATAAATGTTGATAATTAAATTGATAATTAACTTGGGGCACAACAAATTCAACCATCATTATTCTACAGTGGTGGGACAAATTACAATTATGAACACACCAGTGCACATTGTAGCCTATAAACTTAGTCTGAAATGGATTATGACTAGGCATAAAGGAGTGCCTCAGAGGTGAAATCATTTTGTGAAAGTTAGTGTACATTTGGAAAATTTTGATCCATTTACATAGAAATCGTGCATGGATGATATCAAGTGAAAATGTTTTGGAACTTTCTTGTGTGCGTTGGCCTGGATACAACAATAAGGATGTAGTCTACCTCCTTGTTATTGGAACAATAGTAGGGTCGTCAATGTAAGTGGGCAATTTATTGTCAGTGGTATTGGAACAATAGTAGGGTCGTCAATGTAAGATTTGTTTGGTATGTTTAATGTAAGTGGGCAATTTATCCCACTTCATGCTGGATGTGTATTGTGAAATTTCCTTGAAATTTCAACAATTCGAACTTATTCTCCTAATTGATTTGCATTTAATTGTTTACGACAATTAATGAATAAATCACACTACAATTCTTCACAAAATAAATACGATGTGCAAGTAAGGCACTGAGAAATAGAGGTACACCCAAAAAACGACACCAATATTTGTGGACTAATAGTCCTTGGAAAAACCCTGAAGGGAAAATCAGTGCAGTAGATGAGGGTTTATTTTATTAAACTGGTGTAACAGATGAGGGTTTATTTTATTTTGGACTAATAGTCCGCGGAAAAACCCGGAAAGGAAAATGGATTGGCTGATTGTGTCTAGCTAGAATTGTGGCTTGCTCTTTGCAACTGGACAATTCTCACTACCTCCCTTGGTTTTGTCTGTTGGAATTAGCTTGAACTCCTTTCCTCCTTCAGAAAACTGGAAAACCTCTGTGGCTGGAACTGCGCTTGCTTTCTGCAACTAGCCAATTTGCACGAACTGTGTCATTGCAACTAGTTCTGCAACTCTCTCGAGTATTGACGACAACTAGCTCTGTTATTGTCTATTCCTGTACATCCTGTATCATGATTCATGACTATTCCTCTTGCTACTTTAACATTGTGGGTTCTTGTAGCAAAGGAATTGATCCATGTGAAGTCTATACAACTACTGGAGCCGATCTACTCATCAAGCCAGCCATCGCTAGATCTAAACCTCTTGTTGCTCCTCCATGGACCCTGCCCAATATGTCTCATTTGGGTCTCATACTCCTCTTGGATTTGTTGCCGCTCTATCTCCTTTTGAGTCCTGTCCCTGGCTGGGACCCTTCGCTTTGCAATTCGCATTTCCTCTGCACATGTCTCTGACAACTGGAAGCCAAACTGTTGCCTAGATTTGCATTTTGGCTAACTCGCACGACCTCTTCTTGCAATCTTGTACGGTCATCTCTAGAAAGCTGCAAAAATTTGCGATACTCAAATAAAACTAGAGAAATTGATCTCATTCCTCCAACTGACCAATCGATCTGGAAACCCTCAGTTTCCTTTGTAGAAACAAGCTCAACCTCTTCTACAAACTTGCACCCCTCTACCTTCAACTCACATTGGATCTTGCAACCTACACTAGATCCTGCAATTTGTAGTGCTCACTGAGAGATGCTATTGGAAAATAGATCTGATGAATATACCGCCTCCTTCGATCTCTGAAGCTATTCAAACCTCCTCAAGAAAATAGATCCGACAATTGGAGATTAAATTACTGCCTCAGATCTACTAATTGGGTAATTTCGCTATTCGATCTGCTTGCTTTTGCCACCTTTTGTAAAAAACCGATCTTTCTCTAACTATGAGTATACTGAATAAATGAACTTGGAAATCTCCTTCTCTTTCCGACAACTCACCCAATCTTCTCTTTGCTACACACACTCCTCTTGGAATGCGCAGACTTGCTTCTGCACTTGCCTCCGGTGTCCTTAGAATTCACTTTACCTTCCAAAAGTCCTCTAGAATCTGGTACATGCATTACTAACCTTGAAACTCGCACTGGCTAGACTGACAAGTCTTCTACAACCTTTTGTTGCTAGAAATCACAACCTCCTTTCTTGCAATTGGAAAATTGGAAACCCTTTGAGAATTTATGGAAATCCCCTCTGTGTGCTTTTCTCTTCTTGTCCTATGCAAATTTGCAACTGTAACCCTTGCTGCAAATCTTTTGCGCCTAGATCTGCTCTGCGAATCAACCACGATGCCTGAAAACTTTGCTTTGAGGATATTCGAATGTTTTCTCTGACTAGATCTGGAAATCGAATTTCCTGCCCTTGCAATTCACACCATTGGCTTGGCCTACACAAATCTGAATCCTCTGCTTCAGATCTCCGTTTGAAACTTCACGATTTGTTGTTCTTTTGCCTCTGAGACTCATATATGATCAATAATGCTCTGATATCATTTGAAATTTCCTTGAAATTGCAACAACTGGAATTTATTCGCCTAACTAATTAATAGTTTAATTGTTTACGACAACTAACAAATAACTCCTAGCGAGAAGAGATGGCCGGCTTTGGAGCTTTCCCCCGCCCTGGTAATGGTTCTACTGGTAATGAGGATATTGACGGAGGCGATGCAGGGATTCCCACTGCCTTTGCACTCCGCTGGTCAGGCCTCAGGTGCGCGGTACTGGTGCGCTCAGCCGCTTTTCGTTTTACTGACTCGGGTTCGGTTTTTTGGCCACATGCATGGAACACCCCGAATCTCCCTGGCATCGCTGAATGCCCTCGTCCATGTTTTTTCCTCTGTGTTGGACCGAATCTGTTAAGGGCGGATCTGGAGTCAAAGCCCATTAAAAGGCTTGAGAACAGAGGTCTGTATATAAATTTAACTATTGGGTTCAGAAGCCCCCTCGGAGGTGGGATCTCGGCAGTTTTTGGCATTATCGCTCTCGCCAACATTGTTCCTCCTCTCTCGAACTCCGCATGCAAAGACGGGGGCTTCTATGTCGCGGATCTGCCTCCTGCATGGTCAAACCACTGCAGATCTAGGACGGATCTACTCTCTTTGAGCCCCAAGCTGAAAAACAGGCGACCAGATCTGGGACTTCAGCCTGATCTCTGGCGGCAGATCGAAGTCAGCATCCCTAGATCGGGCAGAGCTCATGCAGATCTAGTTTTGCAAAAAGGAAATCGATCCATAACGGAGCCAGATCGAAAACCACGTCACCAGCAAGAGCAGGTAACAAAACTTTGTTTTCAGATTCTGATTAACCCCCCTCAGGGGAAAACTCGTTTATTCTGGGTTCAGGAAGGAGACACTTCCATGCATCTGAAACAACAAATTAGGGCTGAAATGGGATTCCCAGTTCAGGCCCAACATCTGGTCAGTGGAAGGCGGTCTCTTCAGGATGGTAGATCGTTGGAGAGCTACGAGATTGGGCCAGGATCAACCATCACATTAAATCTAAGATTAAGAGGGGGGGCCCTGCATCATGGACAGACAAGCACCACAGGGGGAGACAAAGGGATTAAAGCTGCAGCCCAACCTCAACCAAAGGGATCCTACAAAAACATTTTACAGGGCAACAGGAATTCAGGGTCCGCTCCGGGCAGCAGGAATTCAGGACCTCTCCAGGCCTCAGCGGCTCCTTGCCTGGGCCATATATAGTTGATCCATCAAAAGAAACACCAGCTTTAAACTTAGATTCAACAGGGATCGATGATGTCGTCAATGACTATGAAACACAAGCTCCAATCTGCCGTTTCAATAGTTACTGGCCAAAACCCTTGGATCTATTCCACTGGATCTTCACCAGTTGGACCATGGAATGTGATATCCACCTGTGTTCAAAAGGGTTCTTCATAGTAAAATTTACATCCAAGGAAGTTAGAGATACAGTCATAAGTTCAGGGCCATGGTTCTGGGGAACATCGGGGCTGTTTGTGACCCCATGGTTCCCAGATTTTGATCCAAATAATATGACTGTAACCAAGATGCCAGTTTGGGTTAGACTATACAATCTTCCACTGCATTTTTGGCATGAACGAGTGCTGGAAGGTATAGGGAACAGCATAGGGAAATATGTCAAAACAGATCTGGACAGAATCGATGAAAGGATTTACACTTTCGCACGGATATGTGTGGAAGTAGATCTTAGTAAAGGGCTGTCGGACAACATCAGGCTGGTTTACAAACAACAGAACTGGCTACAGGTACTAGATTATGAAAACACCGCCTTCAGATGCAGGCTCTGTAGGCAGACAGGACACTTACAAAGTTCATGTCCAGAAGTCAAGAATAAAAGAAAGCAGGAAAAAGGATGGCATTTCTCACCCCCAGACTCAGAGGACGAAGAATCAGAAGCCGCAGAGGAAGAGAACCCAGCAGAGAAATCCGAGGTATCACAAGAAATGGAGAATCATAAGGAAACCCCAACAGACAACAAGGCAGAAAAGCTTAGTTTGGCTCCTAGCTCGGGAGGCAACAAACGGCTCCATCCCTCAGACACTTCAGATTCAGACAAAGAAACTGGCCCTCAGAATACAGAAACACAGATAGTCATTGCTTCGATCGAGCCCTCCCAAGGAGAGTGGCGTAAGGTCGAAAAGAAAAAGGGGAGGAAAACTTGAAGCGTGAGCTATGCTCATTGCCAGTTTTCAGTTTTTTTTTTTTGCCCTTCTCCTCCGTTTCCTCTCTTTCTTTTCTCTTTCTTCTTTTCTTTGTGCACGTTAGTTCGCTAACGGTGCGTGGGGTGCGAAAGCACTTGGGCCCTTGCGGCATGATTCAGTACATCTGATTATGTAACTTTTCATTATTTTTTAATAAAAAGTTACTGCTTTTTTTCTTTGGAAAAAAACTAACAAATAACTCACACCACAATTCTTCACAAAATAAATACTTTGCGGAAGTAAATAATGAATTGAGAAATAGATGCACACAAAATAAAAAATGACACCCATATTTTTGGACTAATAGTCCTTGGGAAAACCTTGAAGGGAAAATCGGTGCAGCATATGAGGGTTTATTTTATTATTATGCAACAAATTTTGAGAGTACAATAATCTGGATGCCCAACTGGCAATCCTTAGGCAAATATCTGGCAAAAATAAAATGGAAAAGATTTCTCCCTTCTGCAATCAATTTGGCCTCCATTGGCCTGCTTAAATCCCACATTGGCAACCTCGCTTTGCTTGGAATTCACACTGCTTGGCCTGGATAATTTGCACCGCCTAAAAACTGTCTCCAAGTGAGTTGTCCAACCTCCCTCTTCCTTTGGAAAATATTCGCTCTGCCTTTCAGATGATCTCTTGGCCTCCAGCAACTAAAACTAACCCTCTTTGGCAACTTGCATTGGGGTTTTTGGCTGGTTGCTCTGGATTCTAAGATACTCTTTGTAGATAATTTGGCCTCCCTTCTCCTCCTTCAGAATTTTTTTGTTGCTCCCTCTCTTTGATGTTGTCCCTCTGGCTTGAATTGCGCCCTCACTTTCTGCGAACTAGGTAGCTCAATCTGCCGAGAAAATCGATGCTCGATGTGTCTCTCTCCATCCCTTCCAGATGCTCTTATAATCTCTCGTTAAGACAATGGCCAAGATTAAATCCTCATCGACGGCTAAGATCATTTAGACTTCATCAATAGAAGTCTCTAGAGCAATCTCGAGCATCCTTAATTAATTAACTTTAATTTACCACTTTTCCTAAGTTAGACTTAGGAAATAATTTAATTAAGGTGTTTCCCAAGCTTATCTCAGAAAACCTTTCCTGGGTTTTGGGGATCTAGTGTTCCTTAGCTTCTTAGCATCACCTAAGACTGGAACACTTGTCTGATGCTACCATAAACTAACAGGTATCAGAAATTTAATGGATTTTTTTTTTAATATTTGGAAATAAAGATTGATGGCAGGCTTGAATAAAGATGTACAATGAGAAGAATCAGGAGGTGATAGCGCTTATTAAGCTCCTCGTGACATTGAGATGATGCGAAAAGTTCAAGATGGAAAGGATGCTTTCAGAAAGCAGGGATGTCCGAGGAACATGCATGAAACATTGGATAAAGTTAGGGCATTCTTCCTAATAATATGCTGTTTTCGATGGAATTGGAGGAACATGATTTCCTTCAAGAACATTTGTTAAAACTCTAAGATATAAGAGATCAGTTAAATTCAATAGATAGAAAGATGGCTGAAGAGGATCTGGTGGTAATTGCTTTGAAGATTATGTTGTCATCTTATGAAAATTGAGGAAAATTCGATCATTACTTCTTAAGATATAGATCTAAACTTTAAGCAGTTGCAACAAACTTTTGCAAACAGAAGGGTGGCAATAGCGGCTTGGTGGAAGCAGTGAAAATGAAGAGTCAGAGGCAGCCTTAGCAGCAAAATTCAAGGCCAAAGGCAAACCTTGCAAGCATACAGATTGGTAAGAATATGGCAGCAAGTGTGTTGTTTCAAATGCTAAAAAACTTGGAAAGCATATCAAGTGTTTTTATTGTAGTAAAATGTGACATAAGGCCAAGTTTGTAAGAAAAAAAGGTGAGTAGAAAAAGACAACAACGGGTCTTCTTTCAAAGATCAGTCTGGGAAGAAACAAATGAATCTGTCTGATTATAAAAAGGAAGAGAGTTCCATGTATTTAGGGCCAGTGATAAAGGAGTTACTGGGAACTGGCATATTGATTTAGGTGCACCATGTTGTGCTACTAATAGGAAATATTGGCATACTGATTTGTAGATGAAAGGACAAACTTTGTTTCTTTGTCGATAGTAATACAGTTGTAGGGAAGGTAAATGTGCAAGTTCAGATGAGAGGTAAAGGGTTGCTGTTTATATGATAGCAATGTCTACTGTCTCTGGTTTGCAGAAAAATCCACTTTTAAATTTTAGCTAGTTGGATTATGAAACATAGTCTACGCTTATGTGTTATCTTTGACAATAATAGATGTTTTATTGTTGACAAATAGAGCAAAATGACAATTTTCATTGGTCTGGAAGAATATAGTTCATCAGATTGGTGGATGATGAAGAGAAGATGATCTAGCAAAGGCAAGTAGCATATTCATTATTCTTGATCTGTTGATTTTCATGAAGAGAAGAGGATCCTCAGAGGGTGAAGATGAAGCAACTTTTACAGTGAAGCGAGATGGTGTTCTTGTTTGATATTAATTCATGGGCATACAGATATGCACTTCCTAATAGGAAAAATCCTAATAAAATTGTTTATGCTACTTTCAAAACAGACTGTTATTTATTCGAAGAATGAGTGCTGATGATCAAATTGAGGTGATCAGAGTCAAAGGCAGGCTTTGAATAAAGATGTACATTGAGAAGAATCAGGAGGTTATAGTGCTTATGAAGCTCTTTGTGACTGTTGAGATGATGCGTACAGTTCAAGATGGAAATGATGCTTTCAGAATTTAGGGATGTCCGAGGAATATGCATGAAACATTGGATAAAGTTAGGGCATTCTTCCTAAATAACATGCTGTTTTTGATAAAATAGGAGGAACAGGATTTCCTTCAAGACCCTTTGTTAAAAATCCAAGATATAAGAGATCAGTTAAAATCAAAAGATAGATGGCTGAAGAGGATCCGGTGATAATTGCTTTGAAGATTATGTTGTCATCTTATGAAAATTGAGGAAAATTTGATCATTAATACTGATTCACTGAAGATACAGATCTAACCTTTAAGGAGTTGAACAACAAACTTTTGCAAATGGAAGGGTGGCAAATGCAGCTTGGCGGAAGCAGTGAAAATGGAGAATCAGAGACAGCCTTAGCAGCAAATTTCAAGGCCAAAGACAAGCCTTGCAAGCTTACAGATTGCTAAGAAGATGGTGGCAAGTGTGTTGTTTCAAATGCCAAAAATCTTGGAAAACATAGCTTGTGTTTTTATTGTGGTAAGATGGGACATAAGGCCAAGTAGGAAACAAATGTGAGTGGAAAAAGACAACTAAGGGTATTCTTTCAAATATCAGTCTGGGAAGAAACAAATGAATCTATCTGAATATAAAGAGGAAGAGAGTTTCATGTATTTAGGGCCAGTGTTAAAGGAGTCACTGGGAACTGGCATATTGATTTAGGTGCACCATGGTGTGCTACTAATAGGAAAGATTGGTATACTGATTTGTAGATGAGAGGACAAACTTGTCTTGAGTTGTTGATAGGAATGCAGTTGAAGGGAAGTGAAATGTGCAAGTTCAGATGAGAGATAAAAGGTTGCTGTTTATATAATAGAAATGTCTACTGTCTCGGGTTTGTAGAAGAATCTACTTTTAGTTAGTTGGATTATGAAGCATAGTCTACACTTATGTGTTGGCTTCAATAATAATAGATGTTTTATTGTTGACAAAAAGAGCAAAATGACAATTTTCATGGGTCTGGAAGAATATGGTTCATCAGATTGGTGGATGATGAACAGTAGATGATCTAGCAGAGGCAAGTAGCATATTTATTATTCTTGATATGTTGATTTTCATGAAGAAAAGAGGATTCTCAGAGAGGGTGAAGATGAAGCAACTGTTACAGTGAAGCGGGATGGTGTTCCAGTTGGAATTTAATTCATGGGCATACAGATTTGCACTTCCTAATAGGAAAAATCCTAATAAAACTGTCTATGCTACTTTCAAAACAGTCTTATTTATTCAAAAGCTGGGCTGTAACCTAAACCTACTGTATAATTTGCGTAATTCAGGACAGCAGATTGTGTAAACTAAATCTGTATAAAAAACAGTTCTGGAAATTATTGTAGCAACAAGAAAACTCAGCACTTAAATTTCCATCTCACTTTATTACTCAGAAAAGATGAATTACACTGCACTGCACTCTAACTGAATGACTTCAATTTTTTTGTATCTAGTGAAGTCACCCTATCACCCTTTTATAGACTATAAGAGAAATGGGGGCTACGATAAATCTGGTGAAGTCACCTTATCTCCCTTTTATAGTGTGCCTCCTCAAAACATCAAACTCTAACTCATGATCTGCTAGATCAGCATGCCACATGCAGGTTTAAACCTAACCTAGGATGGAGCAACCACAAGAAAGAGGATAAGCTTGCATGCATGCCCTTCGTAGGGATTTGTGCTTTGTCCATTTTAGAAGCCTCACACATGCATAGGACAATATCAGAGAATGGAACTACTCTTATACTAAAGCAAACTGCTACTAACTGGAAATAAAATTCCACCTAACGAAAAACTGAAAACAGGTTCTAAATTTGGAACATGAATTCTAATGATAGTGCATGCCATCAATCACACACTGAATGCTTCTTAATGATAGGTCTCCTTAGAGACCCATTCTACTGCTGCTGCACCTCATCTGTTCTGCCCGTAATGTTGATCTGGAACTGCTGAAGCATGTCAATGCGAGGGTGAATCAGCTTCTGAGCAATGCTGCTAAAGTCTTAACACTCCCTCTTTGTGAGAAAGGTGTTCTATACCAATCTTTATCTCTCCTCCATGAATGGTGTCGTTGTAGGCAACTTGCCAAACTTTGGAATCTCTCCCAATGTAAGTCCACCATACCTTCAACCAAGCAATCTGGAGCTCATTTGTTTGAAGGTGAATGGAGAACCAGCTTGGAGCAAACATGTAAACTACCAGTTCCCTGTGGAAGAGAATAAACAGAATTTTTATGTGTTAGACTACTATGGTGTGGGGGAGGTGAGTTCAGAAAATAAGCCAAGTTCTACGTCAGTGCTGGAAATGTTGTATGCTGCCAAATTTGGTTCTCATAGGGTGGGTGAGTCATTGGTCAAACAGAAGGTTGGTGACTAATGTGGTCTACGTAAACTGTTGTGCCATATACAGTTTCTTTACAGTAGCTGATGGAAGCCATTTCTTAGAAGTGGATTTAGAGCACTTTATTTGGCCTATATATTTTGTGTTTATTTTGGATTCTGGAACAAGCAAATTCATGTAATATGACCACGATGGTTGGGTGTCAGATATAATGATTCTAATTAGACTGATTCTAATAAATGACTCATTACAGTCATTGAATGGCTAGTTATTCAGGAGTTGCGTAATGTACTCCTCTCTGAGACATTGCAGCACTAATGTACTCCTCTCTGAGACATTGCAGCACTCAACGATCAAGGGATCATTCTTTCTCATTCTCTTTGATTATTTCTGTGTATGTTCATGTGTAAATCTGATAAATTGTTGTGTTTGCTCGATGTTTATGTTATATTTCATATTATGTTTGGTACCAGCAGCAAATGCAAATTCATTATTTCTGTCATGGTTTCCTTTGTCTGAAAGGCTGATTGATTTTATACTTGGGTAGATATATATACACAATCATACTTAATATGTTTTAATTCTTATAGCACTGTATATATGGTGGGATAAAAAGGGTAATTACAATAGTCTAGAATTTCTGTACTTAAGGTACAAATATATAATATTATGTGGCTTTTGCTTGGTATTTCTAACTGACTGGATGAAGAAGTATTGTGCTATAGTTTTGTCGCCTCTGATTGATATCACTTCTTTTCCTTTGTCATACTGTATTGCTAAATAGGCTTTGGAATAATTTTTTGAATGGCCAGTTTCTTTTTCTTGATTGCAGGATGGCCAAACCGGTGATTGATGCCATTGTAGCTCTTTCTACTGATGACCCTCCTACAGCTCTAGCGGCAGCAGCTCTATTTTATGTTCTTGCAAGTGACGTGAGTCTCCTATTTGTCTTAAGATGCCCAAATTTATTATTAGTTTTATTCCCTGTATTTTATTGCAGTTGTCGATACACCAGCATAATTGGATATATTCATGTCATATATAATAATAGCCTATGCTCTAGTCGTAAGGTTAACCTTTTGATTATGTCAAATTCTTGACTTTTAACACATGGGATAGACATCTCCTATAATTAGGTATCATCAGAAGTGGATAATATATAACTGGTAAGATTTTGAAGTTTGCTAGGTATTATGATTTCTGTGAATATCCTACAGCTTTAGTATTCCATAGGTTGTTTTGAGTTTCACCGTAATACACCCCTCGGATGGTAAACCGTAATACACCCCTCGGATACAAGTTGGATGGCTTATTAAATTATTTCATTTTTCCTGTCAAGGGGTCACATACTGCATATGATGGTCTCACTTTTATCATGAAATACAAATTGTTGAGGTTGTATGTTCAAGTTATGACTTGAATTGCATGCAATTCGTCGTTTCATTATTGACTTTAATAATTAATTTTATGGACAACAACCCATCATCTTTTATTTAAGAGGTGGGTCACTGTAACATATGATGAATGGTTGTGAGAGCTCCCAATGGCACTGGGCTTTAGGAGAAAATTGGACAAGTCTGAATATTCTTGAACACATGGCTACTGGAAGAAAGCTGTAAAATTTTTCGTGCATTCAATCTGGAAATTTACCCATAAAACAGATGTAGCTTTAATGATGATGTTCATGTGTTTTTTATGTAAGCTAACCTATATAACTGTATGGATGATAGTTGCTCAGATTCTTTGAGAATCCATGTGAATGATTATTGAAAAAATGAAGATAAGATAATATAATAATATAATTTTATTAATGCCCAACTAATGACCATTGAAGTAGGTCGACAGTACTGCCAAGTATGATGAAGTGCTGATCTAAGCTAAGGCATGAGAACAAAACTCCAGAATTGGAGAGAAGATCTAAAAGAAGGATGTACAAAGTGCATGAATCTAAAAACTTGATAGCCTAAAAAGCCAATGTATCAAGGATTGCAAGAGCTATTCTTCCTAACATTTGAGGCCAAGTGGCCAAGGCCAGTGTATCAGGTACAGCGAGAGCAAGCCCTTTTATGATTTATCGTATGAGGCTGAGTGGAGAAACTCAGAATAGAACACTATTAGGAGGACCTAGAGTAGGATTTGGGCTATGTACTATGATGCTGTATGGAAGAGGTTGACCTCTGCTGGGGCTTGGTTTATCTAATCTGGCTGTTGGGATGGGATCGAGAGTGGCAATGCTGCTGAGGCCTTTGGGAATTCGGAATAGTCATACAAGCCTGCAAGGATTTGGAATCGGAGCGAAGGTAGCTGTTTGTTTATCTGTTAGTAGATGGGAGCACCGCTAAAAAGGAAGTGATCTCCTAGGTGGACACTAGTTTAGGAGGTAGTTAGAGGACCTCTTGTATGTATAGAATTTGGGGTACCAAAGAAGTTGGAGTGGGTTTGTAATTGCTCGAAAGAAAATGGTGAGGGCCTTGAATCTTGTAGTAGATGGGGTAGTGGAAGATGAAGTGCATCTTTGTCTCAACTTGTCAAAGATGGCATGACTGTCAAATTTATCTGATTGGATGAGTTGGTGCTTTGCCTCCACTTGAAGTCTGTGAATCCACTCTAAACTAGACCAAAGAAATGTGAAGAGCATGTGGCAAATGGCGATGCATGTAGGGAGGTTGTGTTTAAGTTTTGCATAATGATCTTGTTACCCACCAAAAGTGGGTGACCCCATAGGAGAATATTTCTCTTAGATTTGTCTTCAGCCGACGACTAGAAGCCCCTGACAACCACTAGTGTAGCAGATATATTGTGCCATTTGATCTCCACTCCTAGAGCCAGTCATATGTCCCCTCGTCCATCTATCGAAAGCGTATGTTTGAAGGTGGGCCATCCAACCATAAAGGTATGTTTTTCATTGTGCATTCAGGTGCTCATGCTTGTTTTTCCTTGGGCACATTGGTTATGGATTATTGGGTGTTGGAAGGAGGGGTTTTGACTGTAGTCTTGTTCCCTCACCTTAAATGGGGGGTTAATCCTCAATCCTAGTCCCCTGGGATCTCCCCTATTGGCTTATAGTTTCAGGAATGACACTACTTGGAAAACCTCAAATTTGGTATCGCGGTCCTGTTATCCCATTTCACATTTTTCACCCCCCACCCCCCCCCACACATTACAAGCCCTATTTCATCATCTTCCCTCTCTGGGTCCACAAGGCTCTGGTATACCCCTCCCCTTTTCTACATGTTTTGGTCGGGCCTTGAAATGTTGTCCCAGAGGTTGATGCAACTAAAA
Organism: Pinus taeda; assembly: GCA_000404065.3. Classification (NCBI taxonomy): domain Eukaryota; kingdom Viridiplantae; phylum Streptophyta; class Pinopsida; order Pinales; family Pinaceae; genus Pinus; species Pinus taeda. Next base: position 56,796 of record APFE030079940.1, read on the forward strand.
AAAGGTTAAAAAGTTAAAAGCATATTATAATTACAAGCATGAAACAAAATAAAAGAATATTATAAAATGCAAAAGATGGTTGGGACATTATATTAGCACGTGGGAAAAAGCCAAACATGAGCTTTACCCTTTCATTATGGCCATCACCCTGGTTCTTAGGGCCCCATGAGTTCCCCTACATCATTAAGGAACCTGTGCACGTCCCAACCCTTGATGGGTGATGAATTGCCCCACCTTAAGGGGGTAATAATTGCTAACATCATACACAACATGCTCTCATCTCCCAGAGCCCCAAGCAATAATACAAAGAAAAATCAAGAAAAGGCCAAGGGAAAATGAAGAAAGGTGGAAAAGCAAAGTCCAGGATAACTAATGTATCCACGATTGCTCCCTCCTACATCTATACACCAAGATATGTGGACATCCCTCATCATTACCATCCTTGAACCCATGGCATTTGGCTCTGAGACCCCTGTGTCCCTATCCATCTCATCATTATTCACATGGCCCCTATCAATTGAAGGATGTACCTTGGACCTATCTTTCCCCTTAGGGGTTGGGAACATCTAGTAGGGTTGTTTATTAGCCACTCCTACTTGAGGCAACTTCACTGGGGCCCAAGCCCACCAGAGGATCATATTGACATTTGTAGAGGATGCGTTGAGAGCCATGGGACTCTGTCATGTATTTGAGCATCATTTCATGCCATGGGCACCCTCAACACCATAAACAATTTGTTCATTGCCCCACATTATTCGCAAGATGATGCACTTGGCCTAGCGTGACCCAACTGACTTAGCATGATTAGGGCAATTGATCCAAGGCCCAGAGTAGTTTATCTCACTTTTGAGACATGGGGGCCCTCATTTGGGTTAGTCTACAGACTTATCCTTCATCTGGACACCCATGAGACTAGTTTTTGTGTCCCAAAGCCACTTTGGGGCACCACATGATGACTTGCATGGAAAATTAGGGGCCATCCCCTAATTCATCTTTATTGGAGCCCTATCTCTCATCATGGTCCTCGGAGGACTCAATGAGGTCCTCCAAGTTCCAACGACTCTTCTTCATCATGATGTCATCATTTCGGCTCACTTATGGATGGCTTTTTCGTAACTTATGATAGCTACTTGGTTGGCTTGTGACCAAGGCTTGTTCTTAGCATATTACTTTATAATTTTGGGGGCTCATTAGGCTAAATCGAATTACGAGAGACTCATATAAATAGAAATGAGTCCCATTTGTGAGAAATCATCATCACTTGGATTCTTCTCTTGTAAAAGACTTCACACTTTTTCTCTTGGACGCTAGTGGAGACTCTTTGATGCATTTTGATATTTGGAGGTAGAATTTCGATCTTCTTTAGAGCTACTTCTTGATTTGTGTATTGATATATCATATTGTCATTTTGTAAGTGCTTTTTGTTGATTATATTTTGAAATAATGTCTAATGTATGGAATTGTTGGAACTAGTTAAATACTTTTGATGCCCTAATTTGTTGTATATTATTTGGAAAGCTATTTTGTTGGCAATTGCATATGTTACTCATTGCATGATAATTGATGATTGTTCCTAGTGGATGAGATTTCGTTTTTCTTCCATAAAACTCCATAAATACTGGGTGGGTGTTAAAGGTTGGTTGCTAGGGCATCAATCTTTAGCCTCCTTGAGGATGATTTTGGCCAATTTTGAATCATCTTAGACTTCATAGCCCAAGTAACTAGGCACTGGAGCAAGAGCATTATTGATCAACCTCTCTTTTCTCCTTTTCTCTCCTTAAAATTTTCAGCCCCCTTTTCCTAGGATGACTAGCTAGGGCATCAAGCGAAATCCTTTAGAGGAGGAATTTTTGGATTCCGTTCAGACAAAACTCTTTGTTGAGTTCTCGTCTGGAGGATCTCCAGTTTTGGTTGATTTCTCATGGTGAATTATTGATGAATCCTTGTGCCCTAAAAGGGTAATCTAGCTTATATTTCCTTGGATAGGTGGCCTTCTTGAGGGTTGTATGAGCCCTGTATTTGGTTGAATAAATCATAAGGGACCCTTTCTCCTCCCTTGCCTTGACCTAGTGAATACCTTGGAAGCATTTCCTCCCACGCTTATTCACAAAACCCTAGATCTAGTGCAAGACTTTCCTAGGTCTTTAAAGAGAGCAAAGAGCCTTTGGCAAGTATCATAACAACACATAAAGCTCTTCTAAAAGGTCCCACCTCATTTGAGAGACTTGATCTTAGGAAAGCACATTGACATTAATATCTCAAACCCTAGGTCTTGACCTTCTCACTCAAGGTCTTTTTTAGAGAGCAGATTAGCTTCCTTGAAGCATTGAGCCTTTATTGTGTTTCTCCTTGAATGGGCTTTGTGAAATCACTTCAATCCTAGTTATTAGTCTATCCATTTAAAGTGATTTCCCTCCTATTTGGACTCCTCCCATCGGTGAAAGTTCGTAAATAGTAGGGGACATTGACTGAGGTGACAATGGGTCTTTGTCTCATTGTTGTCACCTGGTCTAGTAGATGTCCCATAGGTTCCCCTCCTAGGGCCTTGCTATATTGTGTGGTAACAAATCTTAAAAGAGGCACAAATAGTTTGAGATGTGATGTATAAAGAACTAGTAAATTTTATAAGGAACCGATCGTTTTTTAATGTCATTTTTTGTGGATAGAAATTATGTTATCTTCCATTTTTCACTAATTTTTTTGAATATTGCATAAGTTATATATGTATATACAATTGCATAGACACTTTTCATGGTCTCCTTACATGACATTTATGCTTGTATGGTTTAATCTAAAAGTTTTTAAATGTTTATGCAATTTTGTTGCTTATTGAGCTTGAAACAAGCATAAATGGATAGAGATGTGAAGCAGAAAGAACTAGTAAATTAAATATGGACTTTGGATTTTTACAAGGACCAATATATTACTAGCAAAATAGTGATATTTCTTAAAGAGTTGATCATTCTTTTCACATACATTTAAAACCCTAATTTTGCCTTAGAAAAAGCCCCAAATGCATTAATGGGAAAAGAAGAAAACCTCACAGAAAATAAACTTTTACTCTATTATCACACATCTTGGTTGATACATGTAGATATGTAGATCATCAATCAATTAATTCCTAGCAGATTTTTTCTACTAAATAAAATCATAGTTGTGTTCCTAACATAAAGAAAAAAATTACTTAGTGAAAACATACTCACGAATCTCAATCACATACGTCCACACACAAATTTCTACCTAATCAAATAAGTTCTTCATTCATAATAATCAAAATTTGCTTGGGCTCCCATCATGGAATAATGGGGGGGCAAATTGAGGAATTTGCAAATACAACATACCCTGGATTTGATCCAGTTGATCAAGCCCTAGATCTATCCTTGATCTGCTTGGTTGATATGGATCTCCTATGTTGCACCCTTGCAACTGCCTTGGATTTGACACATTAGGCAATCCTTCTCCACTCAATCACTGAGATCTCCTCTCAAATCTTGTAGTCACTGTGTGGTGTTGTCTTTCTCCTCTCCTTAGTGTTGCTTTTATAACTTGTCATTGAGCTAAATCCCTGACCCTAATCTCCAAAGTGATGGATGGATGAGATTCAAATATTAGATATTGCCTCATTTGAGATTGACGGTTGAGATTGAAACTTACTTAACTAAAGTAACTACGTTTTCTTTTCCTTAGTTTTTTAGCTCTACAACCAACATAATTAATTGTGATTTTCCTAAGGCTTAGGCTAACATACAAAAACAATTTACGCAATACTTGAGAAAATATCCTAAAGACATGGCCATTGTTAGAGCTAGATTCCATGGGTCTAAATAGTGCCTGTCCATTATGGAATGTTACAACAATCTGCTTCTCTATCATAGAAACTGAGAGCAAACTTCTCTCGAGTTTTGGCACCCATAACACCTTATTCACTTTCATCAAGCCTCTTGACTCAATATGAAATAACATTGTCCCAACTCCTTTCACAGCATGTTTGGTATCAACACCAAACTTTGTATGCATCTTCGAGTCCCAATCTATCAGGCTGTCAAATAGCTCCCATGCTCCTTGTTGACCACAAATTTGTCAGCAGTTCGAGAAAGCAGTGTACAAGGAAGTCGAGAAAATTTTCAAAGATCAAAGTCATCAATCAGCGTGAATATATCATTGTAAGCCCAATTTCTGCAGGGTCTATTGTAAATGATGCTAGTATGACCATTTGATTATGTAACAACACCTAGGTAAGCCTCTGATTTTTGCAAAGGATTTCATCCTCGGAAGTTTTTTAACCTCCCCGAATTATGTGTGTTTGTAAACATGCCTAATCAACAAAGTTTTTCTTCCAGCTATAACCCCAAAGCTAGGGTGGAATTCGTTGACAAGGTCTTAGGTGAGTCCTAGTGTTTATCGAGTCTATTTTAAAAGTGTGTTTAGGAATAATTTTAGTGCACGGTCCCTAGTAATCAGAACACCATGACTAAATTATTTTATTATAAGCACACTTGGTTTCATACTAAATCATATTGTGTCACAAAATTGTGTAATGTCCCGAGGGCGTGGTCTAAATGGTGTTTCCCCTTTTAAGGGTTGAATTAACTATAATATTTATGTAAAAATATTTTAGTGCATGGTCTCTTGCAATCAAAAACCATGGCTAAAACATTTGAGGGTGGAAAAATTATTAATCCCCTCTAGAGTCAATTGATTAATTTTTTCTAGTTAAATTAAATAAAAATCCGAAGCTAGAAAAGTAATTAATTTTGAGCCAAAACATAATTATAGAGAAATTAATTTTCTCCAAGTGGAAAATAATAAAAAATTCGTTGGTCAAAAGGAAGTCAAATTTTGGAGGTCCTCCACCAAGGGAAAAATCAATATTTTAAGAAAATTTGAGCCCTTGGGCCTTGGTGGTTAAGTCAAAGTCAATTTTTTGAGGAAATTAATCCAAAATATTAATTTTTGGATTAATAAAAATTGGTTTTTAAGAGAAATTCGATTTTTTTCTCAAAAATAAAAATTTGATGGTGGGGAGTAAAAGATGATCAAGTTATTTTCGACGGTTGAGATTATTTTGACAAGGATCAAGCCAACTAGTTGTTATTTTCCACTTGGAGGGGTTTTATTTACATAAGGAAGCCATTTAGCTTCTATTTCCCATCTTTGGATGAGTTGATTTTGTAAAGCGTGTATTGAGTTGCTACTCTGCTGGAAACATTTTTCTCATGATATAAAGAGTTTGGGGTTTCAGTTCATGGTGTTCTTCTATCTACTGATTTGTGGTATGTGCTAGTTATGTGTTGATCTTCTATTTTGTTCTAAATATATTTAATTGTTATTTCATTTGTCAATGATAAGAACATTCTATTGGTACGAGTTATTTTAAGTGATCTGATTCACTAGATGATCTAACAATTTATCTTGAAATTTACTAGAGATTTACAGGTATGTTAGCCCTTGGGCTCTAAGTTCACAGACTATGGGGAAGAACTGACCTTGTTTGGGCTCTAAGCTTTCATTGTGACGAATTATCTTGCAGAAGGGTTTTGGCTGGTCTATCTTTCGAAATTATTCATCCATAAATTTCATTTAAAAAATTCTTAAAACTTTTATTTGATTTTGGGCTACAAAGAAATAATTTAAAAATGAGAGTTAGTAATTTTAATTTGTAAATATTTGCAATTTATTCTGACCCTTGTTTTATGTTGTAGCTCTTGGGGTTTTGGGATTTTTGGAATTTTTGTATATATTTGGGGTTTTGGGAATTCTTTCATTCATTTATGCACGTGATTTTCTTCAAACCTTAAAGGAAATCAAATTTTTGTGGGAGATCTAGTCCTAAGGCTAGGGTTTGAAGGGTTTCACTCCCCAAGTGAGATATCCAGCCTAATTGAGCAATTTCACTGGGGTTTTGAGGTTGATCTAGGCCTAGGAAGACAAGATCTAGCCTCTAGCCTCCCTCCAAGCTCAATGTCCAACCAAAAAAGGAAGACGTTGGCTTTCAAAGAAGCGAATGTTGGTAATTTTGTGGGTTTTTTTTTTTGTGATTGCAGGGTTCTGAAATTTTTTAAGGTCCTCTAAGGCCTAGCCGTCACCTCTTCCCGCCTTGCTGTGGCCTCTTCTTCCCTTTTCAGCTAGCCTCTGCCCCTCTTCTCTTTGGCTGCAGCCCTGGAAGGGCTTTTTCTTGGGATGACAACCCTTACTGGGCTTTCCTTGCCTACCCGTAGGCCTCTAGGGCCTTGCCACAGCCTTAGAGGGGCCTCAAACCCCCCTCAATTGCCCTTCATCCCTTAGCCGCATGCCTCTAAGGCCTTTTTGCAGCCTCTAAGAGGCTTTTCCTTGTGTGCCGCAGACCTATAAGGCCTTATGTCCCTAGCCGTTGCCTTCGCAGGTCTTCTCCCCTTCTTCACTGCTTTTCCCTTGCCTCTTAGCCCTATTATTGATCTATTGATCCTCTTCTATCCCTCATCTAGGTCATTCTTCAGTTGTTGAGTTTGGTTTGCATTGGCATTTTGTCTTTAATATCTTGTTTTGCAGTGATTTTAGAGCTAACTTGGTGGTAGCAGGTGGTCAAGTTCATTGGAAGCAACTTTAGTTGCTAACAAGGCCATTAGGCCTAGTGGTTTTCCCTCTAACCCTCTTTGTCTAATCACTGTTTCATTTGAATTCTGAAGCATTTAATAACAACAGTGTATTCAGGGCCTAATTAATTGCCTAAGGCATTAAGCGCTGACCTTGTGGTTAAATTAATTGCATAGAAGTGAATTTTTGAGGACTGTTGGGTAAACTCAAGGTCTGATATGCTTGCTACCACAATCCAAAGTCACCTACGGTAGTGACAAAAACACCTAACAGTGGCATAATAATTAACTTGCAAGCATATTTCATCATTGGTTCATCATTGGCCTTGGTTGGGCTTGCATTTGCTTGGCATAGCTTGTCATTTTTGGAGGACTCTCGTAATAATCTAAGGTCTGATATAAACATAACAGTGGTTTGAAATGTAGTGGGCAGTCACCTCTTTCTATTGGACATTCAATCCTAGCATATTTTGCATCTGGGGCAAGTGTCCTCTTGTGTCATTGGGTGTTTTTCTTACTGTTGCAATCATTGGTCTCTCTGCCCCATCTTGCATTTCATTGCATCTTTACATCTCTTGCATACATAAGCATACCATTGTTTGCATTTACATTGGACATAAGTGCTCTAAAAGGTTAATTTAATTGGTGATTCTTGGATAAGATTGACTTATTGCTCTAGAGAAATAATATTGTTGATGAATGCTCTCTTTCCCCCATTTGATAGCTAGCATTATTGTGACATTGCTAAAAAAGTGAAATAATAATTGGATAATTGGTTATATTGTTTCTTGTGGATTTACTAACTTGTAGCAAGTGAGCTTCACATCTAAATTTTATAATCTTGCAAATCAAGTCACTCTTAAAGGCACCTAATTAGTAATCATAATCACGATAAGATTAATCTTGAGGTAATCAAAAGAACTAAATTATGTTCACAAGATATCTAAGCTCTCTCTCTCTCGTGCATCTAATTGGCACATTGACATTCTATTGTTATAATCTAAGTAATCCTAAGAAGTTGCTAATCGTGTTTTGAGATCATCATCATATAATTGGCGTTGTTGAACAAGGCATTGGATTTTGTATACTTATGGTCATTTCATGAGCAATTGTCTATTGTGATCTTGACAACATTTTTGGTGCCATGTATTTGTTCCACTAAGCACATTCTTTTGGTGAAGATTGTCATTATATATTGTTAAGTAATTCATTATTCTAAATTGAATATCATAATAATTTGTCTCTAGGTACTTAAGATCCCTTTAAAAGTTCACCTAAAGATAACCACTCATATTTTGCTCTTGCATTCTAGGATTAGCCTTGCACTAATTAATTTACCTCCAAGCATAAGATTGGTTGATAGAAAGATAGGACCACCTCTCTTATCTAGCTTGCGAAGCCTAGACCCTCCTTTGTGGTTAACACAATGACCTTGTAGTTGTCAGAGCCATAGGCATTAGGTGGTTAGAACTCCAGGGGAGGTATTGTTAATATAGCCTTTGGTATCTTCCCTTGAGTTTCTCTCTCACAACCAGAGTAGCAATGCTGAGTTGTCGAAGAGAGAGCTAGTGAGCCCAAAGCAGTGAGAGAGGGGCAAGGATACCAACGCTGGAGGAATATTTTCCTGTTTCGGTGAGTGCATTGCAGAGAGGTAGTGAGTGCCATAGAGAGGTAGCGTAGTGGTTTAGAGGGGATTTCATATTTTGCTAGGGAGAAGCAGTGATTCAATGCCAGAAGCCAGAGAGAGAGTCCAGAGGCTAGAAGGGTCCATCTCCTAGACAACAACTGATCCGATAGCGAGATAGAAGCAGTTCCGAGTTGTGGGACGCAGTACTGTGTAGGCTGATGCAGGGACTGCATAGAGGCAACAGAGAGCAACTCATCTTGAGCTAAGGTCAGTGTCAGATCGGTAGTGGGAGTGAGATTTTTCTCATTAGACTTATTGCAAGTTATTTCTCTGTATGGATTGCTAGATTTGAGCATCCATAGTTTTGTACTCAGATTTACTACTGCATAATAATAAAACCCTCAGCTGCTGCACTGGTTTTCCCAAGTTGGGTTTCTCCAAGGACATTGGTCCAAAAAATAACTGTGTATTTGTGTCTGTGTGCATCTATTCTTCTAGCATTATTTTTCTTCCCCAATATTTTATTTGTGAAAGTTGCAGTGTATTAGTTTTGATATTTACAATAGAATACAATAAATATTTTGTTCAGTTCATTTAACAAATAGAAGAAACTTAATTAGTTACTGCAGTAGGATTCAGGGTTTTCTGAATTTTCACATGGTATCAGACCCACAAATCGTAAGTCGGAGAGCTAAGTAGCAGAAGGTAAGAGGAATTTTGAAGCTCTAGGTAGACAGTAGTTTGAAACCCTCAAAGGCAACGCAATTCCTTTGGCTAGGAGTGTCGATTTTTGAGGAAAATGTGAGAAAGTTGACATAGAATAAATTTTCCAGATCAAAGATTACCAGAGGCAGAGGGAGCAGCAGTGTTTTCCTTACAGAGTAGATCTTTCACTGGGACAAAGTTATTTTGTAGCAGTTTGCTGGTGCAAAATAACGTCAGGAGGATGGAAGAGCACACATTGGGGGAATTCTTTCCTCAGTGAACTTCTAGTTCAGAAGTTAGATTTTCCCCAACAGAGCAGTAGTAGTTGTGAGCAAATTTGCCCACTCTAGCAGGGAGTGCGTAGAGCCAATCAGTTGCTACGCAGAAGAGAAGAGGAGGAATTCGACTTTTTGAAGAGATGGCATCAACAGGGTTGAGAGCTCATAATTGGTTGGACGGAGCCTGCAACTATGTGATCTGGAAGGCAAGAATTCCCTGTCTTCTAGATGAATATGATCTCAAAGCCTACATCGATAATGTGGTAGCTGTACCTGCAGATGCAGATCCGTTGAAGACCTGCAAGAAGATGGCAAAAATCAAAGAGGTTTCTTGATGGGGTTCGAGATCACGTAGTGTCTCACATAACTGGCAAAAATACTGCCCAACAGATGTGGGAAGCTCTTGCTACACTATATGATGGATCTTCTGAGCAGTGGAAGATGTATCTTGAGGAGAAGTTGAGATGCACAAGGATGCAGAAAGGGGAGTGCATAGACCCCTTTCTCATTAGGCTTCAGGATGTCTGGGACCAATTGTCTGTAGTAGGGTAACCACCCCAATCTACAGAATTGGTGCTGTTAGCTCTCAACAATGTTTCCGAAGACTAGCATGTCTTCGTCCAGAGTATTTTGGGTAGAAACAATTTGCTACAGTGGGATCGAATGTGGGCTGATCTACAGTAGGAAGAGAGGAGGCGAGATTTGGTTAAGAGCATCATCAGTGGCAACAGCAGCATCAGCGGGACGAAGTAAGTGAAGGAAGAGGAAAATGTAGCCCTCGCATCAAAGACGCAGTAGGAGTAGCGCAGCAGGAAGGAGGACATTTCCAAGACCAAATGCTTTAGATGTGGTGAACTTGGTCACTACAACACTCAATGTCCTCTCAAAAAGAAGGACAAGGAGGAGAAGTAGGATCGACAGGCTGTCCTCCAGATTGGAGGAAGAGTTTACCATGATCACTGATAGACCTCTAGGAGTGAGGTGGGGTGATCTGGTTTTGTAGCCCCAGAGAGCTATAGATGGGCAGGATTCTTGAGGAGGTCCACCTCATGAATCAATACCTTGCTACGAGAGCCCATAACATGTAGTAGCGGGATGGATCAATGACAGATGGTGTAGTGAGATGCCAAAGTGACAGATGTAGTGGCTAATAGCGGCTAGATAATGGGTAGCGCAGTGCAGAGTTGGCACAGAGGAGAGTCAGTAGCAACGCAGAGGCTTCAGTGACAGTGCAGAGACTAGCAGTAGCCAGAGACTGGGGAGATAGATGCATCATACTGATCATAGTTGATTCAGTATTTTGGATGCTTTTCAGTTGCATTGGACATGCAGTGTTGGCAACAGTTTAGCAGGGCCAACAACAACACAGATGTAGCGTATATTCAAGTTGCGCAGTTGTTGGTGGGAAGCAATAGCCAGACATTATCAGCGTGACAGGAGGTGGTGCAAAGACAGGTTGTTGCAGCGCTAGAACACATTCTTTGCTAAGAGGGAGTGTTAGTTTTTGTAGCATTAGATGTGTTTTAACCACGAAATTTTGTGGAGGCTAGAATATATGTATTCTCCAAAACCTAGAAATCGTTTATGGAAATTACACCTAGAGATTATGTTTTAATCTTGGCCATCGATTATGTTTTAATGTTGGTTGTTGATGTCTCAACAAGAAATTATAAGAAGAAATTTAATGGGGCTTAGAGAACCCACATCAAACACCAGCTTTTCGAATTCACTGGTAGACTGAACTCCTGAGTAGCAGCGCTGAGTTGCCAGAGAGAGCTAATGAGCTCAAAGCAGTGAGAGAGGGGCAAGGATAATAAGGTCGGAGGAAGATTTCCCTGTTCTTGTGAGTGCATTGTAGAGAGGTAGTGAGTGCCATAGAGAGGCAGCATAGTGGTTCAGAGGGGATTTCATATTTTGCTGGGGACAAGCAGTGATTCAGTGCCAGAAGTCGGAGAGAGTTTGGAGGCTAGAAGGGTCCATCTTCCAGACAACAATTGATTAGATTGCGAGAGAGAAGTAGTTCCGAATTGTGGGATGCAGTATTGCGTAGGCTGACGCAGGGATTGCGCAAAGGCAACGCAGAACAACTCATCTTGAGCCAAGTTCAGTGTCAGATTGCCAGTGGGAGTGAGATTTTTCTCACTAGACTTATTGTTAGTGATTTCTCTGTATGGATTGCTACATTTGAGCATCCACTGTTTTGTACTCAGATTTACTACTGCATAATAATAAAAGTTCAGTTGTTGCATCAGTTTCCCCAAGTTGGGCTTTTCAGGGGACATTGGTCCAAAAATAATTGTGTAGTTGTGTGTGTACATCTATTCTTCCAACATTATTTTTCTTTCGCAGTATTTTATTTGTGAAAGCTCCAGTGTATTAGTTTCGATATTTACCGTAGAATACAGTAAATAATTTGTTCAATTCATTTAACAAATAGAAGAAACTTAATAAGTTGCAACAGTGAGATTCAGGGTTTTCTGAATTTTCACAATGTCAAGGTCTAATAACATTATCGATTACTTCACGAGAATCACCTAGATACGGGATCTGCTTGCATCTGTTGGGTGAAAGTGGAGGACGTAAAGCTTGTAAATGTGGTGCTAAATGAATTTCCGAAGTCATGGGAACTATTTGTTAAGGGAATTTGCTCTTGGGAGCCTCTTCCAGATTGGGAAAGGCTTTGGGATGACTACATCCACAAAGAAACTTGAGAGGAGTCTAAATCCAACAAGAAGAGAACCTGGCCTTGATCAATATGGCCAAGAAGGGTAAAGGGAAGGGTTCCAAGGGTAACAATGAGGGGGCAACCTCTTTGCCGGGGAAAAAAGAGTTGAGGAAGCTCAAGTGCTTAATTTGTAGATGAGTGGGCACTGCTCATCACAATGTTTAGAGAAGGGGAAGGGGAAGTCGCATTTGATATCAACATCAACATAGGCTTAGCTTGATGAGTTTGCAATGAAGTTCAAGAAGGACTTCTCATTTGTTTCCTTCCTATCTATGAGAACCAAAGGCATGGGAGTTGTTTTGCAGTCTAATGAATAGTGACTCAAATTTATATGTGGAGCTTGGTAACGATGCCAAGTATGCAGTTAAGGGGGTTGGAGCCATTAAGTTCTAGCTAGAGTCAAGAGGGACATTGAAAGCGAAGGATGTGCTGTTTGTACTTGGACTGAAGAAGAATTTGTTCTCAGTCTCAGTGATTGAGGATAGAAGATATGTGGTTATGTTTAGTAATGGGCAGGTGCTCATTCATCCAGAGGAGTCTAGCTTAGACATAGTAGTGGATGAAGATCCACAACTCGCACTAATTGTCACTATCATGTACCAAAGCTTGAAGATCCACATACAACACCAGAATGAGAGGCTCCTCACCTATAACAATAAAGGTTCGGATCTGCCTCACTCTTTGTGAAACCCATCCCCTGCAAATATGTATCTATCCTGGAGTACTAAGCTCTGGGAGCTTGCTTCAAGCCATAAAGGGCCTTCTTCAGTCTGCACACATGGGACTCCTTCCCAAGCACCTCAAAGCCCTGTCGCTGCTCAATGTACACCTTCTCCTGTATGAAGCCATTGAGAAATGCAGTCTTCACATCCACCTGGTGGATCTTCCAACCCATTTTTGCTGCTATTGATATAATGGAGCGGATTGAAGTATATCGAGCCACGGGAGTGAAGGTCTCCTCATAATCAACTCCCTCTACCTGGGAGAACCCTCTAGCCACACACCTCGCTTTTGAATTTCTCAATGCTGCCATCTGCAGCGTGCTTTACCTTGTAAAGCCATCTGGAAGTAACCACGGATTTGCCCTCAGGCCTCGGCACCACCTCCCAAACATCATTCTTCATGATAGAAGAATACTCCTCCTGCATGGCCTCTCTCCAGACTTGCTGGCTAGCTGCCTCCTCATAGCTAGAAGGCTCGGAGTCAAGGATGCTGGTAACCATTGCCATATAGCTACAAAATCTCTCAGGTGGTCTACTCTCTCAGACAGGCCTCTTCGGCTTAGCAACAGATGTGGCATCTCTCAAGGTGTCCTGAAGCCACTTGGGCTTCCTCTTCCCTGAGCATGCTTCTCCCATGGGAGAATGAAACTCCTCCTCCTCATCACCATCAGTAGCCTAACTCCTGACTACCTGTCTGCTATCCTCCTGCCTGCACCTGAACCTGTAGAAGCTGAGGTACCATGTGAACTGTCCATCAGTGGACTCCTTAGTGAACTGCTCTGCATGCTGCCCGAAGCACCACCCCTCTGGCTTGGCGAGCCACTGCTCACTGACGGACCTGACATCCTCATAGATGTACCTTCGGATCCTCCTGATCCTTGCCCACTGGATCCCTGCGACTGACTCAACTGTTGCTGAGGGTCTGGCTGATCGAGATACTCTTAACTCTCGCGACCTCCTAAAGGCCCTGTCCTCCTCGAACTTCACATCTCGCCTAACAACAACTCTCCTTTGTGCAGGAATGTAAATCCGAAAGGCCTTTGAGGTCTCACTGTAGCCCACAAAGATACCCTTCTCTGCGGTGGGCTCTAGTTTGGTCCTCTTTTCCTTGGGTATGTAGGATTATGTAATGCATCCAAAGATATGAAGATGACCAATATCAGGCTTCTTCCCAGAGAAAGCCTCCTCCGGAGTCATGTGCCCCAAGGCACGATGCAGACTCTTGTTCTGCAAGTAAACAGCTGTGTTGTAGGCCTCTGCCCACAAGAAAAATGGCAACCCCTACGATGGATCTGTTCTTCCTCTCCGCAACCCCGTTTTGTTGGGGGTTGTAAGGAACAGTGAACTCCCTCCTAGTGCCTGCCTCCGCACAATAATCAACAAACTCTCCAAGGGTGTACTCTCCCCCATTGTTCGACCTCAGAGACTTGATCTTCCGACCTGTCTGTGTCTCCACAAGAGCTCTAAACTCCTGAAACCGCTTGAAGACCTCACTCTTGGTCTTCAAGAAATAAATCCAGGTCCTCCTGGAGTGATCATCAATGAATAAAACATAGTACTCATATCCACTCAAAGAAACATGAGACATCCGACCGCTCACATTAGAATGAATCAAATCAAGTATCCTAGTCGCTTTGCTGTCACTGCTGGGAAAAGGGGATTTGGCAAACTTGCCCATCGCACATCCTCTACAAGTATCAAAGTGATTAGTACTGAAATCTGGCACACCTGTAGTGATCTCTCGCAAGGTCCTCAAGGCTCCATGATACATATGTCCCATCTTGCTAGCTTTGCTGTCGATACTACTGCTCAATGCCACAAGGGACTGGAATGCAAACTTGTACACCTTTGCATGGCGTACACCTATCACTCTAGCTGAATCAGCTGGAGTTTCCCTGGGATACATCAACATCTGTCCTCCCCTGAACAATATCTCATATCCTCTGTCCTCCAAAGCTGAGACGGATATAAGGTTCTTCCTCATCCATGGCACATAAAGAACATTTGACACCTCCAAGGGGGGTTTGGACTCCCTCTGAAATGTCAGTGTCCCCACCCCGACTTCTTTAACAACTCTGTCATCACCGAGTACTACCTCTATATCAGTGCCACTCTCTGAAAGCTCAGAGAAGTACTCACAGACTCCTGTCATGTGACGTGAAGCCCCACTGTCCACATACCAGATACTTGAAGATGCTCCACTTAATCGAGGGGAAAGCATGCTCCCTCTGAACCTGTGTGGTAGGTGATCCTGCACTAGAGGACTCACACGCAGTGAACCCAAACTCTCGGTCAAAACGAACTGCAAAGACCTCAACCTCTGCTGAAGCTGCCATGCTCTGGTTCTTCCCCTTCTTCCTTCTTTTTCTCTGGACACACAACTGCATAGTGTCCCATCTTTTGACAATTCCAACACTTCACCTTGGAATAGTCCTTCTGTGTGTTACCCTGTTTACCTTTACCTTTGCCTTTGCTCCCACCATTGCTTGTGGAAGCCTGCTTCTTCCCTTTGCCTTTCTTGCGTCCTGCCGACAGTGCTACATCCTCATCCTGCCCAATTGGCTTGGCTGCCCCAAGTTGACCTTTCCTGATCTCTGTCTGAATGCAATCATCCCAAAACCTCTCCCATGTGGGAAGGGTCTCACGTGCACAAACCCCATCAGCGAAGTTCATCCATGAACGAGGGAGGCCATTCACTGCAATCCGCACCAACTCAGTGGGTGGAATGGCCTCTCCAATTGCTGCCAACTCATCTCTCACATTAGTAATCTTTGTGAGATATCCAGCTGCACTATCATTCCCCATCTTAATGTTCTTCAGCGTCTCCTTCAGGACCAATTTCCTGTTCTCATTGGTACTCTAGTAGAGATTGGACAATGCTGTTCACATCTCATGGGCATTGCTCTTTCCTCTCACATGAGGAATGCAATGGTCTTTGACTCCGTCAAGAATCAACCTCTTACCCTTGTTGTTCTTTTTATTATACTCAGCCAACTGAGTAGCATCAGTAGGTACAACAACAGGGTTCTATGTGGTATGCACCATGATATCCTAGACTTTTGCCTCCTCAAAGATGCTCTGCATTCTCTCCTTCCAAACGCTGTAATTTGTATGCCCATCTAGCCTATCCTCCACCCTCAATCCCAATGACATCTTGCTGTCCTAAAACTGAAAAATAACACTGTTGTAGTAAAGATAAAACCGCTGTTTGTGAAAAAACAGCTTGCTGGAATTTTCTGAGTGAAAAATCAGTAGGCTGTAATTTTCCTTGCTGTCCCAAACTGCACTTTAGCACTCAAGCTCTGATACCATGTAGAAATTTCTCATTTCCCACCTCGGTTTTAAGTTTCACCTTATTTCTCCCATATAGTTAAATGCCCTTTCCCATATCCATACATTCAACAACTGGAAAAGTAATTTTTTGTTGAAAACACAAATTTCGGAAATTTTACAAAACGCTGGAAAATGCAGAAATAAAAAATCAGCAAGTACAAACAGTGATTTAACAAATTTGAACACAGTGATTTTTGGTCAATGTGACCCTAGAAAAACCCCCTACAACTCTTGGGGGAAACCAGTTCAAGAGCTCTTCTTTATTTCTGAAAATGTTTTTTTTTACAGTGAGAAATATTCAGCAAAAAATCAGCAAGCAAATTTACAACTTATCTCTTTTCCCGTGCCTCACAGCAAATTGGAAATTACAGCAAACAGAACAACAATAAATGCTATACGGCCTCGATTTTTGTGCCCATTTTCAACCTTAAATGTTGCTGTACGACCTGCATTAAATGCACTGTACGGATCTCGATTTGCGTGCAGAAAAAACAACAAACTGCTCCTTGATTTTTGTGCAAACCACTCCTCGATTTCTATGCAAACTAGTTGTATGGATTTCTAGAAAATTGTGCCAAAATCAGCCTTTCACTGTGTGCTGAATCAGCTGTACAAATCTGCTCAACTGCTGCCTTGGAATGTGTGCCAAGTTGCTGTCTCCTTCTCCTCCTTGTCCAAAAATCTCCCTTGCTCTCTTGCTCTCCTTCTCTCAATCTGCTCATGAAAGAATGAATGACCTTTTGCCTCCTTTTCCTCCTTTAATCTAATCCTAAGTGACTTTTGGGTAACCTCTAAATCCAATGGCTGAAATAGATTGAGATCTAGGGCTGAGATTAAATGCTCATTTAAATGTCACTTTTTATTTTTTAACTCATCCCACTTTAATAAAGACCCACTTAGTCATTTATTTCCAAAGTCACTTTTCCTTCTAATTTTACATTAACTTTATTAAAGTCACTTTAAAATTAGACTTTAGTAACTTTATCACTTAAAGTCACTTTTAAATTAGATTTAACTTTATAAAAATTATAAAGTTACTTTAGGAGAAAAATTAAATTCTTTTGGACACTTTTCCCTAGGCCAAAGATCAAAAGCCTTAGGGAACCACTTGTCCTCCAGTACCAAATTTCAACATCTGCCCGGTCTAAACTCAACCTGTTCCTTTTAACACTGTGGATGAAAGAATAAGGGCTCCAACACCTCTTTGTAGAAGAAGTGTTTACCACCTGTGATAGCACCCGCAATGCCAAACTCTGTAGAAGTGGAGTACCCCCTCCATGCATGTTCCACCACTCAAGAGTAGAAAAAGTCTCTCGATCTTTAATTGCATGCATGCTCTCAAATGGACCAGTGTTGAGCGTATAGTTGCTCATCTGTCTCTGTACCAATGCAGCCTCCTCCTCATCAGGGATTAATTTACTCAATGCAGCCATATATTTTTTGTGAACCTCTTGATCTTGGTGTGGTTTTCTCCTGCTTCCCCCCCAGGTGCTGGTGTTGAAAGCCATGATGGATGATAGTATTTAGGTGTCAAAACATATGCTAATGCATGAAATGGAACATTTAGCATTTCCCATCGGTTTTCCACCTCTACACGAATATAATTGTACAAGGTGGTATCTCTAGGCTCAACAATGTCTTTAGTCTGCCCCAACATGCTATCCATTTGCTCATACACCTCCCCAATTACAGGTCGATCTGAATCTGCAAACATGATCATGTAATAAATTGGTTTGGTGAATTGCAAAACATATTTAACCTGTCCCCAAAAGTAACTGTCAAGAGCAGTGTCCTTGACTGCATTAACACCATCTATGTCAGTGTTAATTTCATCCCATGAATCAGCACACACCAGATTAGTTAAAGCTTGTCTCACCTTCACTAGCCGCCTAAGGTCGAGGTAATAACTAGCAAATCTTGTCTTTGCAATTTTAAGCAACTGCAACTTGGAGTAAGTGCCATAGAAGTAGTTTACCCTTGTATGCGCTGTGATCAATTTAATGAGCTGCTTCCCTTTCCTGTAAACCTCAACAATCCACCCACATTCTTTGTGTTTCACAATATCATACATCAAAAGGTTCAATGTGTGAACCAGGCACCCAAACCAAAAGATGTGTGGATGAGTACGCTCAGTAATTTTTCCTGCTGCCTTATAATTTGCTGCATTATCACTTGAACCACATCTTTGATTGATTTCAATAGGAGATCTGCGATGTTTTGTGCAGATGCAGTGATGGAGGAGGAGTCATGACATGTAATAAATATTGCACCACTAGAAGAAACACCAAGAACATTTATCAAATGTTGGTTTCTAATATTTATCCACCCATCTGATACAATGGATACCCCAGAATCTACCCACTCATTTGTAAAACGTGTCAAAGCTCTTTGAACCTTAACTTTTTCTCTTTCTAATAATACTATTCTAGCTTTCTCATAGTTGGGGGCTTTGTATCTTTTTGGGGCTTCCTTGATGGCCTTTACCATTTCATGCCAATAGGGAGAGCGAAGCACATTGAATGGTACACCGCAAGCACAAAGAAAACATAATATCTTTCCATCCACGTCATCCCTCCTAGCAACATTAAGGAAATCCCCCATTGTTTTTCTACCTCCAGAGCTTGCAGAAGTACCATGAGGAGATGAGCAACTACCAAATTCAGAGGTTGCACTTGATTCAAAATGAGTTTTTTGTTTCTTGTTTTTTTGTTGTGCGGATGTATTTTCTTCTTTCTTCAGTTGAAATGTTTGGGCAAATTTGTACCCCCACAGGACCCTTTTTTTCATCACTATCCAGCACCCACAAAGATGCCTCCTCAGATGGGTATATGAACCACAATATTGTTTTCTTCCATGACAACCATGAGGGCACACAAATTTGTAAGATCCACCACCATTTCCCCCATCAAGTTTGGTCACATAGTTCCACAAGGGTGTTGATGTAGCTTTCCCATCTTGTGTTTCAGTACCCCCTTCAGGTTCATCCCCTTCCTCTTCAAACCCTTCCTCCTCATCATACATTGGGTCACTCATATTGGGACCACTGTCCTCTTCTGTTTCTTCCCTTCTATTCCTATTCCCCTTTGCCATCATCAAAACCAAGAGTGGAATGATACATAGAAGCCAAAAGAACACCATCTTCGAATATAGGTGGTGGACAACCTGTAAATAAAGGAGCAAGTAGAAACAATGGGAGAGTAGGAGAGGGAGGAGAAAAATACAAAAAAATTGTCAAAAAAATAAAGGAGTTTGGGGTTTGAACTTACCTCTTTACCTCTTGTAGATGAAGTCCTCCAAGCTCTTGCTCCAAGCTCCTCCTCCTTCTCCTAGCTCCTCCTTCTTCACTCCTCCAAGCTTTCCTCTCTTCTCCTCTCCTTTCCTCTCTTCTCTTCTCCTCTTCTCTTCTCCAACTCTCATAAACTTAAAGTGAGAAAATGAGGAATGAATGGGGGTTTTATTCTTTTCATTCCTCACCTTAACCTTATTCTAACTTCACCCTAACCCACCCACTTTATGCTAAGTTAACGTAACTTAAAAAAAAATTAAAAAAAGTCTTTTTCCCTTGTGCGCAGCCTTCTTGCCCAAAGTGTACGGAAGCGTATGCTTCCACCTCCGAAGCGCCACGCTTTTGAGGCCCGAAGCGCCGTACGAAGTGCGCTTCGGAGGCATGGAAGCGGCGCTTCCATACAGCGCTTCCAAATTTCCAGGAAGCGGCTAAAAAAGCCGAAGTGACGCATCCGAATTCGGAAGCGCCGCTTCCGGCCAAGCTTCGTAGGCGCTTCCATACGAGACGCGCTTCAGGGCTTGGAACCGGGGGGGGGGGGGTGTGCTTCGTGCAACACTGCTAGGAGGTGCCTATGTTTCGTTGGGCAAAGGCATGTAACACTATAGTTTATGTGCAAAATATGGATCCTCATAGGATATTAGGGGATAAGACTTTTGAGGAGGCATTCACAAGGGTGAAACTAGAGATAGGACACTTGAGGATCTTTGGTTGCCTAATATGCATCCATGTTCTTGCGGAGAAGAGGACAAAGCTAGAGAATTTAGGACGAAAGGGAATTTTGTTAGGTGTAGCGCTACATCAAAAGTTTACAAGATCTTCATACTAACACAAAGGAAGATAGTTGTGAGCAAAGATGTTAAAGTTCCAAGAAAAATTCGTGTCCAAGAAGTCTCATGTGTTGCCACAAACAATGATAGAGGACAAGGAGCAGGAGGCCTTGAAGGTAGAGTATCATGTAGAGGCTACTTGTTTAGGGTTTGGGTGAAGGATCTCCACAAGTGGCCATGTGGGCTTGAAACCCAAGCTTGGGGTTTTGCACCCATCGACGTTGGGGACAAAACCATTGAGAAAAGTGGACATGTGATGGATGGAGATGATAGAGGATGTTGAGACGAATCCAACGCAATGAAAATCATCAAAATCCGAGTTGTATAAAGAGAGATTAATTTTTGAAGTTAATGAGTGGACGTGTGTCACAAAGTTTAGGTCAGCCTAATTTTTTTTGTCACCTTATGACAATTGGCAGCCCACCTTCATGAGATTTGTTGAAGCCTTTGAGAAGGCTATATATTAAGGGCATGTGTGAGGTTATTTTACACATCCATGGGAGCAACACAAGTAATTCGACCTCCTTAACATCTTTGTTTTGGCCGTCATAGAAATGTGCTCAGCGAAGGTGAAGGAAGGCATAGTTTATGCTTCCTTCTAAACTGTTTGGGAGGCAAGTACCTACAGAGAAGAGGCCAAGATCATGGAGGGCAGTTCTTGGCAAGCAAAGTATTTAGTAAGGGTCTCGCTCTAGGAGAAATACATCCTTGTTTGGGCTGCAGGTAGAGGCATCTTCATCGAAGAGAAAAGAGTTGTTATGGGGTTGTTGTGGCATGATAAACTCTTCCTAAACAGGGCTGAATGGTAACTATTCTGTTGTGATTAAGCCACAATATTGTAGTCGCTGTTTGGAGGTCCAAATAAGCCTAGAATGGGGTGTTGGAGCAGTCTATGAGTTACCAAAATCAAAGAAGGGAGGAGACCACAATCTTTTATGGAGGTTTTGATCACAGATGGTGGGTTGTTGTGGGTTGCAAGGATGCCCTAACCAATGATCAAACTTTAGTACATGAACAACAATCTAAAGGTATGTTATTTCTCCGTTTTTGCGTTGTGTTGGGTCAAGTGTTGACCAAATTGGATGATAGATCTTGGTAGCCTGTAGTAGCCAAACGAGGAGGGGCAGACTTGGTGGTTAGATGCCCTAACTAGTGGCAGTTTCTACAGTGATTGGTCCTTGGTGTATTGGACACTTGTTGGATGACTATGGCAAGTAGAAGAAAGGGTGTTCTTAGTAGGCAGATGCCAAAGTAGGAAGCACAAATTTTTGGGATAGAGGGCAACAACAGAAGAAGTTGCAAATAGCCTCTTGTATGATGGGTTGATGAGTGTCCTTGGAGAGGCATATTTAAGGAGTTTGTTAATAGCCATGTGGAAGGGCCTCCATAGGTGTTGGATGCCCTACCTAGGAGCAAATGCTACAACAAGGATTGGTCACTCATGGTTTGTTGGACGACAGCGTGAGAGTGGACCAAGTGTGGACCTTGGATTGGGTAGTTATGGTTTGTTGGAGGACAATTTGATAGTGCCCAAGTTGGATCCCATTGTGCGCCATCTTCATGGACTTAGGTGGCTGCTAGAGTGGCAGTTGTTGAGCCCAAGGTTTGATGGACCAGAGGAACAATTGAGTAGCCCTAGACTTGTGTGTGGTGAAGGACTTCTACAACAGATAATGGGCAGTCCTCCTAGCCCATGTTCATTGTGAGAGATGGACATCTTGCTGTGATAGGTGGAAACCCTCTGTGCCCTATGTTAGTCTTCATTGGAGCAGCACAAGAAGACTATTGTGGGTTGAAGTCCATGAGTAGCTGGGGAGAAACAACGGGCAGTTTAGAGTTGTTCAAAAACGCAGTTGTGAACAAATCATCAAGAGTCTCGATGTGTTGTGCCCTTGATGGGCTAAGGCACAACTAGTGATTAGATTGGATCGTTGAGGTTCAGTGGCCAGATGGAACTGGATAGTTGATAGAGGGAGTGTTGCAGATCGGGAGCCAAAGGACCGGGCAAGTTCAGGGTATGACCAAGGCAACTGTGGGGAGCTCTACATCAACCAGACGATCAAAGTATCTTGTTGAGGGTAGATTGGTTGTCGATGGATTGATACCAAGACCCAATTTTATATTTTTGTACAAGTGGATATTTGAGGGCCATTATCCCTAAAACGAGAGCCCTAGACTGTTGTATTATTCAGTTTGATTAATATAATGAAGCTGGGTTGAAAATTGCAAAAAGTTGTCTACGTTTTGTGCACTAGTAGTTTTACTGTTGTTTATATTCCACTGTGCAAAGTAGCTTCTTTGTGATTCTTGGTTTGGTAGTATCAGAGATTTAAGATAATATCCCAGACACCAAGATCATGGAAAAACAACAACTCTTTGAGCAGACATTGCGTGATGCTCATGTGCATGTTGAGGCTCCTAGGAGCACATTAAGGGAGTGTAGGCTTCTAAAGAAGTTTTCGAACTACATAGCATTGATAAATAACATCATCGAAGAGGTGGCAGACCATAAGGTTTAGAGGAAAGCCATGGTGAAGGATGATGCATGGGACATTGTGCCACGACTAGAGGGATATCCAGTTCTAAGTGACTCTTCAGGAAGTATCTTCCACACTAAGAGTGAGTGTTGATATTTGTATACTTGCACGTGCCCAAGTGTCTAGGTATGTGGAAGTTTCCTAACTGACCCTTAACCATAGCCATTACTTTAAGTATTAAAGTATTCGACTTTTATAAGATAAAGAGAGTTAATTTAATGAAATGCAAAGGTTAATTGCGTTAATGAATTAGATGAATCCCAACCATTGATCTCAAATGATGTTGATATCTAATGTCAACTGCCAATCACTTTGGATGTTAGGGTTGTGGATTTGGTCAATAACTCAAACTTATAAAAGGAAGGCTAGGCTAAGGGAGAAAACACATCTTTAAGCACAAGACACGACGAGAGTGAGGTCTCACTAATTGGGACGAGAAGGACTTCCATTCAAGTGTGCAGGGTTTGAGGAAGAGTGCAAGGGGTAGCAAGGAAAGGATCTAGATTAGCCAACAAGATCCGCAGAGGGGTTTATCTGTTGGATTATTTCAAGTTTCTTGTTGTATGTATTTTCCTTAGTCGTCCATTATCCTAGGAAGGGAGCCCTTGTAAGTTTTGAATTCAATGAATGGAGAATTGATTTGAAGGGCATCAAATCCTTGCGTTAATGTGATTGAGATTGGTACTATTTAGTTTCGCTTTTGCTTCTATTATTATGAAAATCCCAATTGTCTTTTATTCAGTAAATCTGTGTAATAATTAATTGTTATAACAAGGAAATCTGCTATGTAGTAATTGGCTAGATTGTTGGGGTTAAAGAAAAGAATAGTTTGAACATGAGATACAATTTTTAACAGTCTCCATTTCTTAATATAGGATTGTGTCAGTTGTTTCTGTTGGAAGTCGACAAAGTGAAGAAACAATGGCGACAACTCTTGGAGCAAGGAGTGAAGCTAGAGAATGTGCATTGACTATTGAGCACCAAACACGATAATTGTAAAAAATCATTCTCTTATTGACAATTGATGACTTGTTAGATTTGTTGCATTAGGTTAATTAGTCCTAGAAGCTTGACCTAAAATTTGGACATCACCAAGTGCATGTTAGAGACAAGCACAGGAAAAACAACATTCAAGATGCGATAAGGGGTTTGTATGAATGTTTAGATATGGATTTTGGATTATGTAATGCATTTGCAACATTTATACGATTATTAATGATGTCTTGCATACTTTTATAGATTCTTATGTGATAGTTTTTTCAGATGCCATATTGATATTTTGCTCAATTTGGGTGGAGCATATCACACATTTGGAATTGATACTAGACACACTTAGGAAGAGATAACTATCGTATAATCTTAAGAAGTCTGTGTTTGGTAGATAGTGCTTGGTATACATTGGGCACATGATTGGTGGTGTAGAATTGAGGATAGGTTCGACAAAGGTTGAGGCCATAAATTAGTGGCCAACTCCTACCAATGTTACAAGAGTAAAGTTTCATGGGAACAACGATGTGTTTGAGAAAGAAATAACTTTCCCACTTCACTCTCTGACAACTAAAGGGAATATATTTCATTGGGGAAAACAATAATAGAGGTCTTTTGAAGATTTGAAAAGGGGAATAAGTCAATCGCAAATCTCGGTCATGCCTAATTTATATGTCCTTTGAAATAGAGATTGATGCAAGTGGGTACTTATGCCCATGTCACCCTTGCAATAAATCACCATTATGGGAATGACAATTTAACTTGCATCCTATGACTATGAAATTTTGGGAGAGGAATAGATGTCAATTTTAGTGATTGATATAGGGAATAATTGCTGATTTAGAAGAAGAATATCATCTTTGAGGTAGGCAACTTTACAAATTAGATTGGCTATATGCGTACCACGAGATAAAAGGATTCAGTTGATCAAAGACGCCGATATTTCGAGAATTCTATAAGGTTTAAGAGTTGGGAAGTTTGTGTTGAATCCACCTAGGAATGTGCATTGGCAAAGATGAAGGATATAGATTTTAGAGATGTCTTCTAGTGATTGATATAGGGAATAGTTGTTGATTTAGAAGAAGAATATCATCTTAAAGGTAGGCAACTTTACAAATTAGATTTCCTTGCAGGTGTTAGTGTTTCCATATGCACTATGAGGATGTTGCTTTGAAATATCATCTCTTCGAGGGCTCTAGTTTATTACTAATTGAGTGGCCTTTTAGGAGGTCATAAATCCATTTTGCTCCAATGTATGATTGAGGTAAATGGATTGCTTGGGCTGTTGTGCATGTTGAGTTTGGCACTCATCTCTTATTGTTAAGAGCATTTTTAGGCTTATCTCTTTTCTTCTTGAGATGTGCACTTTAGTTGGCTCAATTGTAGGATGAGAAAGCTACAACACTATTTGGCTCTTTGTTTAGAGGGATTACGACCACAGACTTCTTAAGGCAGAAGTGAGGTTGGTTTAGTTGACTCAATTGTAGGATGAGAAAGCTACAACTCTATTTGGCTCTTTGTTTAGAGGGATTGCCACCACAGACTTCTTAAGGCAGAATTGAGGTTGGTTTTGAGAGGCCTCGATGCTCCTCTAGTCCATTGTCATTTGTATTGAGCACCTCTCTTCTTTTAGATTTTATTCGGATATGCTTGGTCACCTTTTCCGTCCTAAATGGGAGATCACTTGGGTGGTTAGAGAGGACCCCCACTGAGGGGCTTTGTCTTAGGATGACGTTCTATTATGAGCACTTTTTCTAGCTATAGGACAACCTTATTGCATACCTAGATTGTATTTGATGCCATTGAACACATGTCCTTTCCACTTGGACAATTGTGTGAATGTTGACATCGCTTGTGGGACGAGGTCTGATCACCATATTCCATTGACTGGATTTGTTAGTTCTGCCACCTATAGGAGGTTGAGACTAAGGTGCTTCTGATTTTCAAATATCCAATGTACAATAATATCCAAGGTAGATATTATTGGTGATTGATCACAGGGGTAAGACATGGGATTTCGCTAGACTTGATGTTATAAGATTGATTACCTTCTTTGTCTAGCCTGTCTTGGCTACTGGGGTTGCTAGGAGCTTTGCAAACTCCCAACCCTTGGATGCAGGTTATTCAAGATTGACAATGCTGTCCACTCATATTTTGTATCTAGATGCCCTACTTCCACCAGGACAACAAAGTGGTACCTGTTTTCTTAATGGAGCTACTTCACAGCCCAAGCAGAGCAACCAGATCCACATTGCTAGAATTTTCACTATGGGTTCAAATATGAGGAGAGCTTGGACTTACCACCTATGAGCTTTGCTAGGATCACCGAGCCATACCCTTTCTAGTATCAACCCTAACCACTCCCTGATGGACCTAATTAGGTGTTACACTGGCACCCTCACATTGACTGATCTCAAAGATGTTTCTGCTGCCTCATCTACATCCACCCATTCTAACTCTAATTTCTACTACTTTCACTTGTATATCTTTATATATTAGCTTTCTGGAATAGTCTTGGCACTCGTACGTTTTATTTGTTAATATATATTCCTAAAATTTTGGTAATGGTTCTGAAAACTGCACTTATATCTTCATATCAGGTAGCCTAGATCTAAGAAGATCATCCATGCTCCCTCTATCATTCAGCCTGATAAATTAGACCAGCCTGTCCTCTCACATTTGTTTGTTACATGGAAATAGCTAGAATAAAGATTGATATCATCTGAGCTGACTGTTCCAAATTTATTGTTTTTTAAAATGCTAGGAATATTTGATTATTTGTACCATAGCAATGATGGAAATCATATAAAGCTGTTGAATGTAATGTTAAAGTTCTTTCACTGAAAACTGTTGTAAATATAATTCACAAATTTATCTGGAAAGATGTTAGAGACCATTTTCTTTTCTTTCTCGTGAACTCATAATAGTGCAGTTTTAATAGGATTGCCCACATATTTGTACAGGGTCAAGATGAACATTTGCTAGATTCAGCCGTTTGCATTAAATTTCTGCTGAAGCTGCTGCTTCCATCTCTTCCAGAAGCAAGTGAGAAAAAGGGATCACTTGGCAGCAAGATTTTAGGAGTAACCGCAAATTCTAGTCTGTTGAAGGTGTCTTCTTCAGGTTCTGATCGTGGTGGTGTTGCAATCCTATCTAAGGTCCGGAAGCTACTTTCAACCATGAAGGAATTACATACAAGAAGCAGTGATGAAGACAGAGATGGGGATAACTTTTTTGGGCAGGAGTTGAACTCGAAATGGCTTGCCTTATTGACGTTGGAGAAAGCCTGCCTATCTACAGTTGCACTTGAAGGTACCAATCTGGCATACAAACTCTAAAATCTATTTAAAAATGCTGGTACAGTTGGGATTCAGGATTCTTTATGAGCATTGTTAGTCGTAAAATTTTCAGTTTATACTATACAATAAAAAGTGGAAACTTCTAAGCTTTATATTTATGACAAGTTTTTGAACTGTCTGACATGCAGAGTTCACCTGTTCATGAGTTGTTATGTAAAGGATGCTAGTTTTGCAAAGCTCATGTACAAATTTGTTTGCAGATACCTCTGGTGCAGTTAGAAGAGTTGGGGGACATTTCAAAGAAAGGCTGCGAGAGCTTGGGGGCCTTGATGCTGTTTGTGATGTTGTTCTGAATTGTTTTGCTATTCTAAAAGTGAGTATCGATATCTTCCCTTTATAACAACCTTTGAGAAAAACCAACTAATTTGTCTTAGATTGTAACATGTCTCATTGTATATGTTTTCTTATCAATTTTGTAGTGTTTTAGAGCTCATTTGTTTTTACTCTTGTAATTTTCTTCCAGGCCTTATCCCTTTATCTATTTGTTCATTTTTTTTTAAATTATTGTCTGCTGTATTGTACTTCAACTCATTGTATTTCAGATTTCTATTTTTTTTCAAAACTAAGCTATTTATCTCGGTGGCCTGGTGTTTACCTGAGTCTTTTGTCTAGTTAATGAGATCCTTTAAGGCAAACTTATGCAGAGAATTCTCATTATTATGAAATAAAATGTAGGAAGATTGTTTACAGATTCTGTGTTTGTTTAATAGCATTGGCTTCTACATTACATGCTTCTGAACTAAATGTTTGTTTTTTTCCTGGATACCATGATGGAGGTTTTTAATGGACAAACTGAGATGATCAGGCGTATAAAACAATTTCAATTTATTAAAATATCTACCAATGTTTGTGTCCAGGAGGTTCTGGAAGACCGAGGCTCAAATGTTGTTCTCAAATCATCCAGAACAACTAAAATGGCTGAGAATGTAGGGCTGTTGCTGAAGTGCATGAAAGTGATGGAAAATGCTACTTTCTTAAGTGAGCAGAATCAGGTAAATTTTTTATGTTGAGTGTGGTGTAGTGAGCTTTTCTTGATAAAATGGAGACAATGTATTTCATCAAAGTTAATAGCTTAAGTAAAGAACTAGTGCAATTCAAGTCAATTTGCTTATTCTATATGATAGTTTCTGTTCTTTCTTATTAACAGAAACACTTGTTGGAGATGAATTTAAAGTTAAAATGTGAAGGCCTAGAACTCTCCTTTATTGCCCTTGTGATTAAGGTTATCAAGACTCTCTCTGGTAAGTGGGAATTTTTCCTGCATTGCTTTTGTGAATAGTGTAAATAAAATGTCCTGAAAAGTTCTGCTATATGAGCAGTTATTTTGTTTGGAAGACTTCAGCCTTGTATTGAAATAGTTCTTGTTTCCAAATTTTTGTTATGAAAGTTTCTTAAGATCTTGAGAGTGATTGCTTTTGTCAGGACTGCTTTTGAGGCACAACTCAAGTGGTTCAGATTCTGGGGGACGTGAAAAATATTGTATCACTGGGAATGATGTTAATGATAGTCACAGTTCAAAAAACTGTACAAGAAAAGCTGAGTTGCCAATATCTGCAACTCAGGAAGAAGACCTTAAAGGTATGGATAACAATTGCGTTTGGTCTAAAAATCATTTTTCCTGTCCGTCCTATGTCATGAGTTATGATCTTTGTTGTATTTATTTAGAAATCCCCCAAGGAGTCACACCCTTAGGTGTTCAGCGGTTATGATCCATAGGTTCACTCATTTTAGCTTGTAATACTTCAGAAGGTGGTATTGTTGGTGGACCTCTACTGACTTTTATTATTTTCTAAGCAGCTTTAAACTATTTCTTTTCCAGAATGGATTTGTGTTAAAATTTCGTGTTTTTTGTCACTGTACTTTATGACCATCTTTTCTTGATTCTACATCTTCCATGAGTATAAATTGTAAAATATATCTGCAGCGTGTCTTGTTTTTTCAGTATCTTTATATTTGCACTCTTGCAGGAAGCAGGGATGTTCCTTCTGTTGCTTGCACTGCTAATGGTGGGCGAGGGCGTCGCAAAGTAGTGAAGATGTCTGGTTCACAAGATACGGTTTTGAACTCCATACATTTTAAGAAGAACAAGAGCAGTTTCACAACAATATCAACCTCAGAATTTTCAGCCGCAGGTTCTAATAATGAGCATGCCTTGGCTGGTGAAACTTTTCATAGTAAGGATAGATTAACCAGTTCAAATACAGGTAAAACTACACAAGCAAGGAGCACAGGGAATAGAGTTCCAGTTGGTGTGAAGTCATTGACAGGCCTAGGGCAACAATCCTCTAGGCCAGTAGAGCAGAAGCGGACTGCATCCTTTGAATTTGAAGACTCTCAAGATCCATATGAAGACTCTCAAGATCCATATGAATTCAATGATAAGGAGCTGGCACCTATGAAAGGGACAAAGGCCAACAAGAACAAGAAATTAAAACCACTTAGTGTTTTAACAAACAATACCAATGCGGAGTTGGACATGGAGGTTCTACCTCAGTTTTCTGATGGTATCATGGACTTGATGAATGGACAAGATCAATACAATTATGAGAATGAACTTACCAATAGGCAATGGGCTGAAGTTGGCACTTTACTTGGTGATTGTCTCCTTTCATCTGTCAAGGTAAAGTTTCTTTCTGTTCCTCTTTTTTGTTTTTGATGGTTTAGAGATGTCCTATGTTGAGAACATATTGTTTGTAGTTGCTTTCATTATCATTTTGGAAGACCACATTTGGTTTGAGGATGGTACTGTTTCGAATTCCACACTTTTGCATTGTGTTGCATTGAATTGGTTCTATTGCTCGTCGACAGTTATTTATTTTTGTACAAGTAATTACTAGAAATTTGTTTATGATCCTGGAAGAAATGTCCTAGGAATTTAATAGTGACATTGGAAATCATATAAAGGGTTGTCATTCTTTGCACCTGGAAGTTGGCTGTAATACATTTTTGCTTTATTTAATAGATATGTACCCAACAGAACTATTCTTTCTTTTCCAAGGAAAGCCTCATGGGGAGACCTAATGGATGCTTCTCGCATTTGTTGTTGGTGCTACTTCCCAGATTTGCAGTCAAAGATATTCAAATCCCTGAGCAAAGTGTAACCCTATAGGCATTAAGGAAGGTTTCCCATTGTCACCTCAACAAATCTTTGTCATTCTTTTGGCAATTCAATTTGGTGATGAAGTTGATATCCAAGAATAAGAGGGTTTGATTATTACAGAAATGACATAATTAAGCCTTTCTCTGAAGTGCCATAATTAGTTGAAAACAGATTTTCAGATTATGCAAGAATAAGTGAGACATAGAGCCCTTATATAAGATGCACCATCACAACCATGAAATTACAGCCAAGTAATAACGTGCAACCATAACAATTAAAAGACAGCCATATATGAGCAACCGACAATACATTAATTCTTCAATATAATTTTACCCGAATGAAGAGATCCATAATCCTTTGCACTCGGTCTTATTGAAGCTAGTGGTATCTTTGGAAGGTCTTCTGCATAGGCTTGGTGTCTTGGCATGTAGGTGCTCTAGCCTTGAAATTTGGTGGAGAGGTTGGGGCACATGAGATCTCCAATACCCAGAAAGGGTTTGGGCAGATTCTAAACAGATCAGAAGATATATTAAATAATTAATATTTTTAATGGAGTCTCTAAGTCTAAATTTAGGAAAATAAAATATTAATGTGTATTAATATGAATCTATGTTAGAATAATCGAAAAGACATGGATCAAGTCAGATCTAATCTTAGCTATTGATTAGGGACTTAATCTAGGTCGTTGAGATGTCAATAGGAAAAATATAAGAGAGGGGGCTTGAGGGTCACTTGGAGAACACACTAGATGATCAGTCATTCTATTCTCTAGAGCTGGGTTTGCTAAGAGAGATAGAATCGGTGATTGGAGAGCAGCTGAGGGGCATTGAGTACCGAGAGACAGAGAGGCAGAGATAGTGTCGGGAGAGCAGCCAGATATAGTGACGCAGGAGCAGCTAGTGTGTTAGGATATTCCAACACATAGGAAATAGTTAAGTATAACTTGGTCTAGTATAGAGTTAGGTAAAGTGTGTTTCTTTACTATGTACTTTTGTAACTTACAATCCGACGGTCACGATATGTAGTGATCCGACGGTTCATTCTCTCCTCGGTATTGCCGACACTTGATCCGTGGCTTAACACCCGATTGGTCCATGATTTCCATTTAAAGCGCATGGAGGGTCATTTGTAGGTTAACTGTTCATGAGAGAAGCTTATGTAAATTTTCATTCTTTTATTAATAAATTGTCTGAAGTGGCCGCGTTGGCTCAGGCCGTGGACTGTTTCCCTCTTTGAGGGTTTTAACCACGTCAAAAATACTGGTGTATTGGTCTGTGATCTATTTGTGAGCAGTGTCCTTTGGTGTTCTGTCTGAGGAACTTACCCTGTAAATTCCTACATCGTATCAGAGCTATTTGAGGGCCGCGTCCGTTGGTGATCCAAATCTGATGCCGGTAGAACTGCATCGCACTGCCATCTCCTAGATCTGTTGTTTCTGACTGCTTTCGGGCCGAGAGGACTGCTCAGTTATTTTTAGAGCATCTGTTCCAGTGAGGAACCCCTTTTGTTTCACGCGAAAAGGTTTCTGGTAGCCCTAGCTAAGTCATTTTTAAGATCTGGAGGTATACAATGTTTTTTTGCAGTTTCTAGTTATTTTTTTCTCTGTTTATTATTTCGGTTTATTTAGCTTCTTTTTTATTACTGGATCTATACTTTTCATTTCTGCGTATGCTCTTTGCCCTGCGACTTTGTGCGATCTGGGCAAATCAGAAACAGAAAGGAAAGATTTTTCTCATGCGTATGCTCTTTTCCGCTGCGTCTTAGTGTGATCTCGGAAAATCAGAAACATTGAGGAAAATATTTAGTTTCTGGGTAAAGCTAACTTTAAGCCGTAAGGTTTTTTTTTTGTATGTCCGTGTTGGGTTTTGTGTTTTTGTTTTGTAGGGAGAAAAAGAGCTTTGTCAAGCAAGCACGCAATCCAAAGCTTCAGTGACCAAAAAAAAACAAAGCCCCCCCCTCTCTCTCTCTCAAACTTTTTGTTTAGCTCACTTGGTTCAAAGCTAATTTATGAGACTAGAGGTCTTGGGTTCAAATCTCCTTTTTGTTGGAAAAGGGGTGTTTTTTTACATTTCTGCACATTCCCGCACTTCGTCAGCGACTTTATCAACTTTTCTTCAAAAAGCAATAACTTCTTCATCCGGAAGCCGTTTTCAGAGCCGTTTTTTTTGAACCAGCCTAATTTTTCGAGATCTTTCCATTGGAACACTTAGTTTCAGCATATATAGCTTCAATTTCTGTTAAAATGGAAAGTCCATGCCAAGTTATTCTTGACAGCACCAACTACTTCCAATGGCGGTCCTACATTGTGGATTTACTTAGAAGTAAAGGTCTTTACAGAATAGCCTCAGGCCAAGAAACCAAACCGAAAGATGAAGATAAGGTAGCTAAATGGGAAAATAGGCAAGATCAAGGACGTGGATTGATAGGGATGTCTATTTCTCGAGATCTTAGATTCCATCTTGCAGAACTTGATACTCCTGATAAAGCAATGAAGCAGCTTACTAAAGTTTTTGGAATAAAAAATGAACTTAGAGCCCATCAATTTGAAAATGAGTTGCTTACATTGGACCCCAATACTTTTTCTTGCATTGAAGATTTTTTGTCCAAATTCAAGACCCTTAGATTTCTCTTGGAAGGTGTTAAGGTTAAGAAAGAAGATAGTAACCTTTTCTTTTCCATTCTTACTAAGTTGGGACCAGCCTACTCTGTGTTTGTTTCCACCTTTCATTCTACAACAAAAGCCTTCATTTCTCAAGGACAAGACTACAAGTCTCCTTCCTTTGATTCTTTTTGTGATTCTTTAATAAGAGAACAAGAAAAACTCTTACACCTTGGTCTTCTTAATCTTGGAAACTCTTCTAAGAAAGCGTTAATCACCCAGCAGCAACCAAATTCAAAGAATCCTAAGAAGTCGTATCCTAAAAAGAATGGTCCTAAACCAAACAAGGGTCCTAAGCAATTTCAGCCTCAAAATGAAAAATCATTTCACTAGAATGATAAGGCAAATAAAAACAAAGGGAAGAAGACTGATAGACATTGCCACTTTTGTAATCGAGATGGCCACTTAGAATCTAAATGCTTTAAGAAGATGGAAACCTTGGAAGCAGCAATGAAGAAGCATAACATCCATTTGGAGCACTCTTCAAATTCATCTTCAGGAATGGCACTTTCTGCATGTGGTTGTCAAGCATCTCGGTCTGGCTATGCACTAAATGTATCTTCTTCCTCTCATTCTCATGAGGGGCTCATTGATTCTGGAGCTTCTTATCACATGGCCAAAAACAAAGCCATGTTTTCTCTTTAAATGATTGTAACACCAAAAATATATATGTTGGTGATGATAGATCTCTTAGTGTTGTAGGGACTGGAACTGTTCATATAGACAATGGTCAATTTAATGATGTATTATGTGTTCCAACCTTATCCTGCAACCTTCTATCTGTATATCAGATAACTCATTCAGGTGAAGGTAAAATCGTTGAATTTTCACCTCACGATGTTGTAATTAAGGACCTAAAGGATCCTTGACAGATTTTAGCTACTGGCATTGCTGATGATTCTACAAGGTTGTATAAGTTTCACAACTTTGGGTCATCAAATCTTCCCTCGGTATTTGTTGCTCATAATATGAAGTGAGCAAACTTTGGCATGAGTAATTTGGTCACTTAAACTATCACTCCCTTCAGAATCTATGTAAAGAAAATATGGTGACAGGTCTTCCAATGGTATCTTGCAGAGATGGTGT
>APFE030079940.1:91074-107743 GCA_000404065.3 Pinus taeda
TTAAACCAAATGTAAGTCACTTTCGTGTTTTGGAAGTGAAGCATGGGCCCATATTCCAGATGAGAAACATAAAGCTTTAGAACCTAAGAGTGAAAAATGTATTTTTGTTGGATATTCTGAAGATGTCAAAGGATATAGACTTATTCCACTTAAGTCCAAAATGTTATCATTAGAAGAGATGTAAATTTTGCTGATAAAATAAATCGGCCTACGAGCCTAGTTCGGCGCATGTGCCACCTCTCTCTATCTCTTCTGCTTTTGAACATATTTCTTCTTCAGATGATGAAAGTAAGGATGACAATCCTCCCCCACCTTCTCAGGATCCTCCTTCAGCTCCTTCACTTCCAAAATGGGTCCGTGCTACTCGGGATGCAGCAAGTGATCTTGTCGGTGATCCTACGGATCAACGTCATACACTTTCTCAGTTTGAAAGAGCCTCTTCTTTACTTGCTCAAGTCTCAGTAAATTATGATCCTGACACCTTTGTAGAAGCTTCAGGGCATCCAGATTGGGACGCAGCTATGAATGAAGAATATCGTTCATTATTGGCAAACGATACATGGGATCTTGTTCCTCTACCAAAGGGACGAAAACTTGTTAGATGCAAATGGGTTTAAGAACCAAGTATGGATCAGATGGGAAAGTTGATAAAAAGCTCGTCTTGTTGCTAAGGGATTTTCACAGGTTGAAGGCATTGACTACACTGAAACCTTCTCCCCTGTTGCCAAAATGAACTCTATCAGCCTTGTTCTTTCCCTTGCTGCCTCTTTAAAATGGGAAGTCCATCAGATGGATGTTAAATCTGCCTTCTTGCATGGGGACTTGCATGAAGAAATCTATATGGAACAACCTATTGGGTTTATACAAACAGACTCCAGTCTTGTATGTTGGCTTAAGAAATCCCTTTATGGTCTCAAGCAAGCTCCTCGGGCCTGGTATGCCAAAATGGATAGCTTTCTTTTAGAATCTAGCTTTTCTAGGTGTCATTCTGACAATACTGTCTACACCAAGAAAGTGGGCAAGTCTCTTATAATTCTTGTTCTTATGTTGATGATCTTATCCTCACTGGTAGTGATCCCAACCTTATCAACCATGTGAAGTCAGCCTTAAAAAGAAGTTTGAAATGACAGACTTAGGACACTTACATTATTTTCTCGGTCTTCAAGTCTTGCAATCCAAGGAAGGTATTCCCCTTTCCCAATCCAAGTATGCCTGTGATCTTCTACGCCATTTTCACATGGAAGATTGTAAGCCAACTCCTTCTGCCTTTTAGTCTGGAGTCAAACTTTCAGTCACTTGTACTTCCCCAGAAGTTGATGCTACCTTATATCGTCAACTTGTAGGGAAACTTTTGTATCTAACCCACACATGTCGTGACCTTTCCATTGCTGTTGGCCTTGTTGCTCGGTTTATGCAAAGCCCACGTGAAAGTCATTGGAAAGCAGCTAAAAGAATACTTCGTTAT
Organism: Pinus taeda; assembly: GCA_000404065.3. NCBI lineage: Eukaryota > Viridiplantae > Streptophyta > Pinopsida > Pinales > Pinaceae > Pinus > Pinus taeda. The sequence continues at coordinate 92,540 of APFE030079940.1, forward strand.
GTTCGAGGTACAGTTCAGTTTGGAATTCATTACAGTGCCGAAGCATCTCCTCTATTGGTTGGTTTCACTGGTTTCGTTTGGGCTGGTGACCCTGATGATCGGAAATCTATTGCCGGTTATGTGTTCACTCTTGGTTCAGGACCTATTACATGGGCTTGTAAGAAACAAGGTGCCATTTCTCTTTCTTCAGCAGAAGCAAAATATCGTGGTGCCGTAGAAGCTAGTAAGGAAGCCTTGTGGCTTCGTCAGATCCTATCAGAGTTTGGCTTTCAGCAGGAGCATCCGACTACACTTTGGTGTGATAATCAAAGTGCCATTCAACTATGCAAAGATCCAGTCCAACATCAGCGCAGCAAACACATTGAACTACACATGCACTTCATCAGAAAACTCATTCATGACCATGTTCTTGAACTGCAATATTGTTCAACAGATGATCAAGTTGCAGACATCTTCACAAAGGCTCTCACAGAGGCGAAGTTCACTAAACTTCGATATATGCTTGGAGTTCAAGAAGGTGTCACTAAGGGGGGATAGGCTCTAGTGCCTCCTTCCTTCTCCTATTGTGTCATATTTGTAAATCCTTCAATCCTATCCCAAGTTGATCTTAAGGGGGGATGTTAGGATATTCCGACACATAGGAATAGTTAAGTACAACTTGGTCTAGTATAGAGTTAGGTAACGTGTGTGTCTTTACTATGTACTTTTGTAACTTACAATCCGACGGTCATGATATGTAGTGATCTGACGGTTCATTCCTCTCCTCGGTATTACCGACACTTGATCCGTGGCTTAACACCCGATTGGTCCATGATTTCTATTTAAAGCGCATGGAGGGTCATTTGTAGGTTAACTGTTCATGAGAGAAGCTTATGTAAATTTTCATTCTTTTATTAATAAATTGCCTGAAGTGGCCACGTTGGCTCCGGTCGTGGACTGTTTCCCTCTTTGAGGGTTTTAACCACGTCAAAAATACTGGTGTATTGGTCTGTGATCTGTTTGTGAGTGGTGTCCTTTGGTGATCTGTCCGAGGAACTTACCCTATAAATTCGTACACAGTGCTCACGCAGGGCCATGCAGAGGCATCTTAGTGTTGTGCAGAGCACCAGAGAGCCCAGCTTAGCTGACGCATAGGGTCAGAGAGCTGACGTAGGGCATCCGGGGGTTGACGCAGACCTATATAGGTTGACGCGGGGCTAACACTGGGCAAGAAGAGGTTGACACAGTGCAGATAGGCAGACACCAGGGTTTCTGGGGCAAATTTGTGCTTAGTAGTTGCTGGAAGAATTATCCGGGGTTTCAACCAGGGGATTTGTCAAAAACTGAGAGGTATTACTGCTAAGGAAATTCTCTGTTGGTTAGGCCAGTTTTGGCACCCAGATTGTACTCTGATATTGCTTAATAAGAAAACCCTCATATAGCTGCACTGATTTTCCCACATTGGGTTTTTCCGGGGACATTAGTCCAAAAATAATGGTGCCATATGTTGTGTTTGTTTGTGTTTCTTTTAGTTGTTGATCTGTAATATGTTGAGCATGCACTAGTGTTTATTTTCAATATTTACATTGTAAATAACTTGTTAACGAAAATAACATGTAAGTAGGAATGAATCAGATAAAGTGCATGGAGGGTTTCTAGCTAATTAAACTTAGAAACTTCAACATGGTATTAGAGCGTGATTGTAGATCACAAGAGAACTAAAGGACATCAGCCGAGCGGAGCAATACCAGCAAAAAACAGTTGTCCCGAGGTGATAGAAGCTGTTTCTAGTAGAGCAACAACAAGGAAGAGTGACGCAGTGCCTGCGACATCAAGGGTGAGCCGGGAAGAGGCAGTGTAGTGGCAAAGGAAGGCAAGAGAAGCCTCATGTAGAGCCATGCAGTAGCTGTGAGGGTTGACACAGTTGGTTGAGGAGGCTGGGTCACATTGCCGGGATTGCGCAGAGCCTAGGAGCTCTCACCTTCAGGTTGCTGGGGTTTAGAAGGCTGCGGGAATATTGCATAGTGGAGCTGGTGAGGTACTGTAGTTAGAACAATACCCAACAGAGCAAGGTCATAGGAGTTGCTATTGAGGGTTTCTAGCCAAGGAACTCGGATCAGTGGTGCGATCGCACAAGACGATCAAAGTAGGGGGCATGTTGACAAGTGGAAGAAGGATTTCCAAGAGAGTCCAGAAGAGAACTTCCAAACGAGAAGTAGAGACTCAGAGGAGTCGAACATAGAACTTCTAGGAGGGAAGTAGAGGAGCATCATGGCACTACACGGAGTAAGAGACCAGGATAGACTGGACGAATCATCGAACTTCACAGTCTGGAAGGCCATAATCTTATTTGTACTTGACAGGAATCGTGTCAAGAACTTTGCCTTGAAGGTAATAGCTGTCCCAGTCGACCCCAATGATAATGACAGGTAGGAGGAGGCAATGGCGAGGGCCAAGAGCATTATCCTTGACGGGGTCATGGATCATTTAGTACCACACATAACCAAGAAGGAAACAACATTTGAGATGTGGGAGGCTCTCAAGAAGCTGTACCAGCATACTTTTGTGCAAAGAAGAATGTTGCTTGAGAATTAGACGAGGTCGTTTCAGATGAAGAAGGGACAATCGATTGACACCTTGCTCGGAGGACTGAATGAGATCCGAGATCAGTTGACTGCTATAGGGGCGACATCGGATTAGGAGCTAATGGTGAGGACAACCCTGAATGTTGTCTCAGAAAACTGGGAGGTATTCGTCCAGAGTATACTGGCAGAGGGACACTTCCACCTTGGGACGAGATGTGGGCAGCGCTTCGCCAGGAAGAGATCAGACGACAGTCGAAGATGGGTAGCAGCAGCAAGGGGATCAAAGTCAAGCAGGAGGAGGAAGATGTGGCCCTAGCATCTGAGGGAAAGCAGGAAAAACAAAAGAAGAAGGATCTCTCCAAGATCAAGTGCTTCCACTGTGGGGAGCTGTGTCATTATGCGACCCAGTGTCCGAGGAGGAAGAGTAAGAGAGAGTCTTCAGAGAATAAGGCAACACCAACACAGGAAGAGAAGGAAGTTTTGACACACGATGACTGTGCGATGAGTGCAAGTGGGGAGACATCGAGTTGTAGTTAGGTGGACTACATGCGATGAGGTGCAGGATCCTCGAGGTATCCAACCTCTTGGATTAGACCTTGCTATGGGAGCCCTGTCGAGGAGTAGCAAGACTGGTTGAGTCGAGTAGAGACAGATGGGGATGGAGCAACAGAGAGAGCTACAGTGCAGGAGTCCCGAGACAGCGCGAGGCTAGCAGGCTGCAGCAGTGCGAGAAGCAGAGGAGTGTTGCACTAGTGCAGGATGGCACAGAGAGGTGTGCAATGGTGTGAGATGTAGGGAGTTGTTGTAGCAGCGCAAAGGTCAGAGAGGGATCACTTGTCAGCGACAGAGGGTGCTTCAACATCAGTGGTTGTCTCTAGCCCAACAGGGAGGTCAGAATGGGAGATCAGTTACTTACTTCTCAGTAACTGAGTTTCAGTGCAGCAGTAGGCAACACGATGCAGCGTGATGAGAGGAGGTGCAGTGCTGGGAGAAAGGACCAGCAACAACACAGATGTAGAGGGAGCTGTCGTACAGATGCAGCAGTGGCGGTGGTGGAACCATTGGCAGTAGTACAGGATGTTGCAACTTCAGAGCATGTTGGGCAATAAGGCCTAACATCAGCACAGGTACCGATGCCAGATGATCAAAGTAATACTCAGTGAGGAGTATTGCTAGAGCACAGTCCATGCTAAGAGGGAGTGTTGATTTGGGGTAGCATCGGATGTGCTGTAGCCACAAAATTTGGTGGAGCGGTTGGGGCACATGAGATTTCCAATACCCAAAAAGGGTTTGTGTATATTCTAAACAGATCAGGAGATGTTAGAATAATTAATATTTTAATAGAGTCCCTAAGTCTAAACTTAGGGAAAATAAAATATTAATGTGTATTAATATGAATCTGTGTTAGAATGGTCCAAAAGACATGGATCAAGCTAGATCTAATCTTAGCCATTGAGATGTCAACAAGAAAAGTATAAGAAGGGGCTTGAGGGTCACTTGGAGAACACACCAGATGATCAGTCATTCTATTCTCTAGAGTGGGGTTTGTTAAGAGAGATAGAATCATTGATCAGAGAGTAGTTGAGGGGCATTGAGTACAGAGAGAGAGAGAGAGAGAGAGATAGAGAGATAGAGAGAGAGAGGCAGAGATAGTGTCGGGAGAGCAGCAGAGCAGCCCGAGATAGTGACGCAGGAGCAACCAGTGCTCACGTAGAGGCAGATAAGTGCTGCGCAGAGCACCAGAGAGGCCAGCGTAGCTGACGTAGAGGGTTAGAGAGCTGATGTAGGGCCTCCGGGGGCTGACACAAGGCCAACGCTGGGCAAGGAGAGGCTGACACTGTCCAGATAGGTAGACGCCGGGGTTTCCGAAGCAGATTTATGTTGGGTAGCTGCCGAAAGAATTATTCGGGGTTTCAACTAGGAGATTTGTCAGAAACTGAGAGGTATTACTGCCAAGGAAATTCTCTGTTGGGTAGGCTAGTTTCGGCACCCAGATTGTACTCTGATATTGCTTAATAAGAAAACCCTCAGCTAGTTGCACCAATTTTCCGACATTGGGTTTTTCTAGGGACATTAGTCCAAAAATAATGGTGTCATATGGTGTGTTTGTTTTTGTTTCTTTTAGTTGCTGATTTGTAATATGTTGAGCATGCACTAGTGTTTATTGTCATTATCTACATTGTAAATAACTTGTTAAGGAAAATAACAAGTAGGTAGGAATAAATCAGATAAAGTGCATGGAGGGTTTCTAACTAATTAAACTTAGAAACTTCAACATAAAGTATTGTGGACTTTTAAGCCATTTTCTAAGGATAAATAATAAAATTGTTTAATTGACTTAGAGATAATCTCAACCATTAATCTTCTAGATCTTCTAGAAGGGAGATTAGAGTTAGGGATTTGGGCTTAATGAAGATAATAAATGAAAACCTAAGGAAGAGGTGCAGGGATAGATAGAGAAGAGAAGCAACTACAACATTTTTGGGAAAACAATTCTCAAGAAGGAGAGCGTGAATTCTCTGGAGCGAGAGGCTCACTTAGACAGAGGAGAAGGAAGGAGAATACAAGGATAATTTCGAGAGTGTTTCCAAGAGGCTGATTTGCTAGAGATTGGAGAGGTCGAATCGCTGAAGCGAGAAGAAGGCACAATTGCTGGGGAGGGTGATTTTTGAGTGCGCAAAGGCTGAGCGAGGGCAAGGCACAGGGGCTAATTTACTAGTGAGAGGTGGGCTGATTTTCTCCAGGCCAAATTTCTTTAGTGGCTAGTTTCCAATTGGCCAAATTTCCTTGCGCTGAATTATTCCATTAGGGCCGAGTTGCAGGTTCTAGTCACTGTATTTTTCTTTCTAAATTCTCCGTGGGTCGAAGCCCTGATTTTCCAGAATAATAAATGATGGAGAATTGTTGTGGGTGTTTATTTGTTGTAATGCATGATTGATCTCTCTGTTTCGTTTCCGCTGCATATTTAATTTTCTAGAGTTAAAAATATCGGTGATTTTATTTCTCAACATTTCATAATTTATTTGGTAAATTAAATAAGTTGTTGGGAATAAAATTGTTGTGAGAAATTAAATTTGGGCTAGTATTAGGAGATTTAAAAGTCTTCCTACTTAGCTAAAAAGTCTCCATACTTGGAGTAAACAACCTTAACTAGAAAATTACAGAATCAATTCCTTCAACCCTAACATCCGCTTATTGGTGCAATATTTCCCTTTAAAAAAATTAGTTTAGCAGAAAAAACAATGGCAATCCATGCAAAAGTCTTAGTCATCCATGAAAGAAATAAAAAGAGATGGAAAACCTCACATTGAACTTGTTCCTAAGCCTCTACCTTCCAAAATTGTTTCAACTAAGCATGGAGGTGGACTACCACACTTCCAACCATGCCTCTAGCAAATGAATCTTTCCCCTATTTATAATTATTTCTTTCACCCCAAATTAGGGTTTCTTCGATTTAAGTTTTAACAAGTGACAAATATATTTTAATCCACAGAAAGTGTCCTACCTAGGGTGCTTGTCCCTAGGCCTTTCTCATGGGTGGTTAGGTTCTCCCAAAACCCAATGCATCATTTGTAGAGCCCATAAACTCTAACACTCCTAGTCATGAGTGAAAGTGATGTTTCAGTTGTTCTTCTTTGTGTTTATAATTACAATTTTGTCTTGGGACCTCATTTATAGGTCCACTTATTGCGTGTCATCATTCTACTTTAGAGTATGTTTTTATTTTTTATTTAATGACATAGACCGTATCAACTATGCCACATGGTATGCACTCATACGAATGACCCTCCAAATATGTAGAACATTGCCTCGAACAAAGTATAATGTCCCAAATATGTGTCAAGGTTTAAACATGCCTCCAAATATGTGGAATCCCCCTTGATTAATGTGTAATGTTCTGTAAGGGTGGGGTTATTTCTTAGGATTTGATAGTGGTCTAACCTTTTTCCTTATGTAATAATTATTTTTGAAGCAATAATCCCTTGGAGGTAGTGCAACAACAGTTTTAGAAACTGAAACCGGTCTTTGAACAAGCCACCTATCAAACTGGGTTTTGAACTAGATTTAACAAACCATTTTTAAAAAAATACATAAAATAATTAATTTTTAATGAAAAATTATTTTTTAAGATTCCAGACCACGATTCCAAACCATTAGAGACAAAAAATGCAAAGTTTTCTCTTTTATATACCACCATGTAAGGGTGAATATATCAAAATGGCATCGAGTGTAATACATATCAATGACAAAGTCCATAATCAATGAGACTCTGAATGGCATCTAGAGTCCAAAAACCCTTGTTACAAGCTACTGGGCTACTAACCTACTGCAAACCACTGATTAAGATGATCTTCATCAAACTCATCACCACTACTAGAAACTGGATCATCAACATGAGCTACATAAAGATTATTTGTTCCAAAGTCTTCAGACTCCTCAGATTCCTTAGCCTTATGATTTTGGTTGGAGTGAAAATCATCTCCATAACCTTATAATGTGGTAGTAAAAGCTTAACATGCCTAGCCAATTAATTTGGTTTGAGTGAAGGGTACATTTTTGTTAAGGCCATGTTAGAGGAGTTCAATAATCAATACTGCCAACATCAAAGGAGTTCAACGATTAATACCATCAACATCAATCGAGCTATTATTGATTCGATTGGCTTGGTAACAACCCGACTAGTCGTTCTGTTTTGGCCACTGAGCTGACTCGGCTAGGCATTGGTTCAGTCTGACTCAACCGTTTTTTAAAACAATGATATGGCACACATACAATCTCTCCTCCACATGTGCAGCCCTACTGCTACAAATTGCACGTCGCACGTGCAACCTTACTATTGCAAAACCTGTGTCACACGTGCGACTTGTAGTTCTCCTTATGCGGTAAGTGCGAGTTGCTCTTGCACTTTTGTCACAGTGTGGCTTGATTTGGAGATGCCCTTATTTGGAACTTTGAAGCCAAATCTTGTTGGCACATAGCAATGAGCTTCTCGACACCCATAAGAAATAAGCCATCAACGTAGAACAACAAAATAGTGGATCATCTCCAACAAATATAAAGTACAAGTTGTGATTCACCCCACTCTAGGAGAAGCTCATGCTCGACAAGTACCCAACAATCCTTGAGTGCCACACACTCGATGCTTGCTTGAGTCTATATAAGGCTTTCCTAAGGTTGCATACTTGAGAATCCCTCCCATGAATCTCAAATACCTAATGCTGCCCAATGTACACCTCTTGAATAACTCCATTGATGAATGTTGTTGTCACATCCATTTGATGTATCTTCCACCCCATGACTGAGGCAGTAGATATGATTGTGCGAATGGAAGTATACCTGGTGATAGGAGCAAAAGTCTCCCCATAGTCCACTCTGTCTTTTTTGGAGAACCCTCTCACTAGAGACGTTTCTTTGTACGTCTTTGTGTTGCTGTCAACAACATGCTTGATCTTGAAGATTCACCTGGAGAGCTCTCCACTGATTTTTCCCTCTAGTCTCAGAACTATGCCCTGTACATCATTCTTATAAGAGAGTGATACTCCTCCATCATCATCCCTCCGAACTCGCTCGTTTACTACCATCTCAAAACAAGAAGGCTTGGAATCAATGATGCTACTCACGAGAGCCATATAACCGGGAAATTGCCTTGGTGGTCTACTCTCCTTAAATGCACTCCTAGGAGCCTCCACGTACTCCTAAGCATCCCTCAATGTCTGCTCTAGCCATTGAGGTCTCCTCTTGACAAAAGTGGAAGGATCCCCCAACTCCTCTTACTGACTTGAAGATTGAGTCTTGGTTATGGGTGGTGATGGACTCTTCTCAATCTTTGGTGCCTGCTACTCCTTAACTTCTATTTTTGTTGGAAGGGGCTCATGCGACTTCTTGATTGCCTAGCCCTTCTCAAACTTGACATATCGACTCATTATGGTCTTCCTCTACCCTAGAATGAAAATAATGTATGCCTTTGAAGTCATCGCTATACCCCATGAAAAAGCCCTTCATTGTCGGAAACTCCAACTTTTTCCTCTTTTTCATTGGTACATGGACATATATTGGACAATCAAAAATGTGAAAGCGACCAATCTTTGACTTCAATCCAAAGAATGCTTCTTATGGAGGCTTGTCCCCGAAGATCTTATGAGGACTCCTGTTTTGTACATACATTGTCATATTGCATGCCTCTGCCTAAAGAAACATGGGCAAATCTCGGTCAGGAATCATTGCATTTGCAGCTCCAAATATGGATCGATTTTTCTTTTTAGCAACCTTGTTTTGCTGTGGGTTATGTTATCGAATCTGTCAGCCTCGAGTGTTGGATCTGCGAATCTGATATGGATTCAGATTCAAATTCTCTGGGATTCGCTAAGGATTTGTATTGATGAAAAATTCATACAGACAACAAACACTAACGTTGACGTAAGTCATAACCCATTTGCGGAATTTCATCCATAAAAATTCGAAACTCTATGCATATGAAGAAAGGCCACATAATTTCGATTAAGTTCATTTGATTCGTCCATCAACTAGTTGTCTTTTAATAATAAATCTTAGCATGTTTTTAGATTGTTCCAAGGTTGTTACTATGGAATGTGCCCTCAGGTCTCCCTCGAATGATCTGTCCTTCGTGCAGGAATGTGCCCAGCCTCCATGGAATGTGAATGCTTTGTCTGTCATGCTGGAGTGTGCCCTCTAGCCTAAATACATTGTGTTGTCCATTTGATGTCGTGCTGCAATGAGCCCTTAGGTCTCATCAACATTATCTATATATTCACTAAATCACCAATTACAGTTACTAGCACATTATGTTTTAGCCATGACTATTTTATAAATAGCTTAAGTTAACTAAAGTGTGAGATAATTTATATAATATTTATATATTAATGTGAACTATTATATTACTTATATATAGTTTATATATTATTTTTATATAAATAAATGAATATAAAATTGATATACATAAATTTATTATAAATATGTTTATTATAAGTATTATATAGATGGATTTTTATAAATATATATGTTTCATCGAGGGATTGCGTAAACTCAAGCAACAAGGCTCTCAAAGCCATTACAACAAAATTCATCATGTCACTTGCGAGGATTGAACTTGGGTGGGGAGGATAATGATCATTCCACCAAACCGCTTGAGATAAACCCAATTGACATTACATAGATATAACAATTCATGCATATTTTGTTAAAATTAGCAACTAGGGCCAAACTCCACATGGGTCATCTTATTTATGACAACTTATATTTTTCTTGGATTCCTCTCTTCGAGAGGTGTAAGATTGATCTAAAGATCATCCTATTCTAACATGTACAAATGAAGTTATGAATTTATTTTGATTATGGTCAAATTGTCAAGGTCGGCCAAAAAACTTATGTAGGCTCAGAAGCCCAACAGTCACGTCTATTCATCCTCAGCGTTGCATATAAATAGAAGGTGACTTAGCCTCATTTGGACACACTCATCTTCTCTCTCTCTCTCTCTCTCTCTCTCTCTCTCTCTCCTCATTGATTGGGTACGGATTTCTGGGCCTCTCTCTCTCCACATGTTTGAAATTTCAAGAGAGCGAAATTTCAGGAGACCGAATTTCTGGATAGTTTGACCCAGGATTGACTGCAGCTAGGGCTAACCGCAGGTGCGCTGTTTGACCAAACTTTGAATGCACTGCATTTCACTGTTTGAGGGCAGTTTTATCTTGTTGTTTGGAGGCCAAAGTTGATTGAAGTTGACCAATTTGCCGAGGGTCAAATCTGCCTTGTTGACTAGCGTTGACTTTTCTGGTTAGGGCTCTTTTGCTGTTGCTATAAATTATAACATTTGTAAATTGTCTTATCCCTCTCTATTGAACTATTGAACTCTAAAAGAAAATTTGATCAAGGGTTTCCCCACATTGGGGTTGTCCCTGGATGGTGCCACATCTTGTGTCCTCTTGTCTTGGCTTGTCTTTTACTATTTATGTTTATGCTCTATCTACATTTTACTATCATGTTGATGTGATTGCTAATTTGAATATTAATACTGGGCTAATAGAGAAATTGAAGTAAAATTGCTCTAAAGCATAGAACATATTGTTGTTGTTTAAAATTAACAAGGTATCAGAGGTGAGGTGAAGACAAAGCCCAAGCAAGAGTGAAAGAGCAATCACCAAAGACAGTTAGACAAGGACAAAATGTTCAATGGGTTCCTCAATGGGTTAGACAAGCTCCATGATAAATTTGACTATCATGGATGGAAGATGTCACTTGATTTGACCTTGGAAGTAAAATAAGTGATGGACTATGTGCAGGGTAAAATCTTTGAACCTCCTTCAAATGCACTAGCTGTTGTGAAGACCAATTACAATAGGACTGAAGTCGAAGCAAAGAAGATTATCAGGGATTCCATTGACAAGCATCTGGTGGCTTGCATATGTGAATTGAAGACCTCCAAGGAGATCTAGGACAGGTTGGTTGGCATGTTCAAGGTTAGTAATGCTAATCAAATTCTATTTCTCAAGAATAAGTTGAATGATATTAAGAATAAGTTCAAGGAAATGGTCGACCCTCCAAGAAATCAAGGAACTCCAGGCATGAAGAATCAAATGTTGTTAACAATAAGCAAAAAGAGTACTATCTTATATCATCCCTCTCCACTGCTTCTCCTTCGTACACTTTGGGAAATTGGCTGATTGATAGTGGTGCCTCAAAGCACTTCACCGGATACAAGGAAGCCCTCTCTAATCTGATAGAAAAGGAGACAAACTTGGAGATCATCCTTGGAGACGATGCCACCTATCTCGTGAAGGGAGTAGGGAATGTTACCCTTCAATTGAATCAAGGTAACACTATTCATTTGCAAGAAGTACTATATGTACCTGATCTCAAGAAGAGCCTGGTGTCCATTTCAGCCATGGAGGACAAAGGATTCAAGGTGGCATTCATCGATGGAAAGGTACGTGTTTGGAAAAGAAGTTTTAAAGATGCTTTTACTCTTGGGATCAAGGTTGACAGTTTATATCAAGTAGTAGGAAGTCCATTGGGAGCCATGTCTTGCGACACATCTCTATAATTTGAGCTACGTCATCGGAGGTTTGTCCATCTTCATTATAAGGCCTTACCCGATGTGAGACAGATGGTGACAGATATGCCCGAGTTCAAAGTAGAGCATGAAGGTGTGTCTGAGATGTTTTGAAGGAAAACTTACAAGGGGACCATTCCCCTCAAGTAATAGCAAGACCACAAATATATTGCAATTGATCCACTCTGACATATCTGGTATGATGCTTGTAAACTCTTTGGGAGGATACTTATATTATCTCACCTTTATGGATGATTATTCTCGTAAGACTTGGATCTACTTCTTGAAGAAGAAGGATGAAGTGTTCACTTGGTTCCGACACTTCAAAGCCTTGATCGAAAACCAATCTGAGAAGAAAATCAAGATATTGATGACTGATAATGGGACTGAGTACGAATCCAATGAATTCCAAGATTATTGCAGAGAAGCTGACATCAAGAGGGAAAGTACAACGCCATACACTCTTGAGCAGAATGGTGTGGCTGAAAGGAAGAATCGCTCTATTGTAGAAGCAGTTCGTGCCATGCTTCATGATCAAGGCCTTCCGAAGTTCCTATGGGCTGAAGTTGCAAATATTGCCGTGTATGTTCAAAATCAATGCCCTCATCAAGCATTGGACTCCAAGGCTCCCGAAGGAATGTTCACTGGTAAGAAACCTGAAGTCTTGTCATTTTAGAATTTTTGGAAGCCTCGTATATTTGCATGTGCCAAAAGAGAAAATAAGCAAATTGGGTGCATCTGGGAAGAAAGGAATCTTTATGGGCTATAGTGAAAATCCTAAGGCATATAGAATTTATGTGGCTGGTCAAAAGGAAGTTGAGATAAGTCATGATGTCACCTTCGACGAAGATATGGTCCTTAAGAAGATCAACAACCTTCCTATCCTAAGGAAGGATAAAGACGCTGACACCAGAAATCAGGGTGCAAAAGAAGACTAAAGGATGCCTGATGTTGATGAACCTATGGATCCAATTGGTCCTCCTCCTCATGAGCCCTCCTCCTTCAAAAGGAGACCCTCCTGGCTTAAGGAGACTATCGAAGATGCTGAGAGACACATTGCACCACGGGGGACTTTCTGTGAAAGTAAGAAGCCGAACATGTATCAAGGATATTTGACTGCCATGAGCACTGTCATTGAAAATGAGCCTTCATCATTTGAAGAAGCTGTGAAGCATCAAGTATGGAAGGATGCTATGAATGAAGTATACAAGTCAATTATGAAGAATGATGTCTAGGATGTGGTCCCTAGACACCAGGACAAGTCAGTTGTCACCTTGGAGGTGATGGATGTGCAAAAAAGTATAAGGCTCGCTTTGTTGCTCGAGGATTCTTTCAAAAGGAAGGTATAGATTACGATGAGATATTTGCACTTGTTGCTCAATACACCACCATCTTCTCGATCATAGCTTTTGCTGCCTTGCAAGGATGGAACCTACATTAGGTGGATGGCAAGACCGCTTTCTTGCATGGTTCAATCAAAGAGGAAGTCTATGTTGAACAAACCGAGTGGTTTGAGGTTCATGATCGGGAATCTCATGTATGTATGTTGAGGAAAACTCTCTATGGATTGAAGCAAGCACCTCGGGCTTGGTATGAGAGGATCGATAGCTATCTGATGAAGTTGGGATTCACTAGAAGTGAAGCTGATCCGAACCTTTACTTTAAGGTTGAAAATGATAAACGTCTCATTCTGGTACTTTATGTGGACAACCTCTTTCTGACAGGTGTATACCCACTCATTCACAAATGTAAGAGAGAGTTGGCTTCCGAATTTGAGATGAAGGACCTAGGACCGATGCACTATTTCCTAGGTTTGGAGGTCTGGCAAAAGCCAGGTGAAAATTTTCTCTCTCAAGGAAAATATGTTGTGAAGATATTGGAAAGATTTGGGATGGTGGACTGCAACCGTGTGACTACTCCTGATGGAACTTAACTTGAAGAAGTTATGTGGTAGTGCTGCTAGACCTGAATTGGGAAATACTTATGAGTATTGTCAACTCATAGGAGCACTGATGTGTGGACATAAGTTTTGCAATTAACACATTGAGCCAATATATGGTTGAGCCTCATCATATACATTGGATTAGTGCCAAGAATCTTATGAGATATATTTGGGGCACAATCACTCATGCACTGAGATACATTGTCGGAAATGTGAGGTTGCATAGTTAGCCTGATGCTAATTGGGCTGACAGTGTGGTGGATCGCGAGAGCACTTTTGGATGCTGTTTTTCGTTGGGTTCTGCATCGATATCTAGGATGAGTAGGAAGTAGAAATCGGTTGCCTTGAGCACCGCCGAGGCCGAATACACAACTGCTAGTATGGCCTCCTGTGAAGTTGTCTAGTTGAGGAAGCTTTTTAGTGAGCTGTTTGGACATGTGCTGGATACCACCGTGATCCTCTGTGACAACCAGAGTGGGATCTGATTATCATAATCTCAAGTTTCATGATCGCTCCAAGCATATAGATATCAGGGACCACTTTATCTGGGATATGGTAAAATGAGGAGCAATAAGGCTCCATCACATTGGGACTGATGAGCAGGTCATTGATATTTTGACAAAGCCCCCGGGGAAGGTCAAGTTCTTGGCCTTCCGAGAATGACTTGGAGTCGTGGAGAGACCCTCTTATGAGTGTCCTGTATGAGATGGACATTGAGCTCTGGGAGCTCTGGGGGTGCTTGGAGCACTTCTTGGAGCGATGAGAAACCATAGGGTGAGTGGTTCAACTTTCCCCTAGTGGTTTGCTGTGTATAGGGTGAGTGGTTCAACTTTCCCCTATGATACCCCTTGGCGACATGTAGGCAGGATGAGTGGTTGTCAGGCCAGGCAGTAACTCCACCAAATCAATTCGTGTTTATTCCTTCAGGTTGGTCTTTATTATATACATGAGGGAGAGACTGTTCACTTCATCTCCCGATGACTGTTCATATTTCTTATTATTTATTTACATTAATTACATTCACCCAATCCTGATGATTAGGTGTCAACATATCCCCCCTTAATCTAAAGGGATGTTGGTGAGTCCAAGCATCATCCTGAATCATTCAAGATTTTCTCTTCCAAGCGCTTTGGTGAAGATGTCTGCAATTTGCTCCTTAGTGGAACAATGACGAAGATGGATTGTTTTGGCCTCAACATGATGTCGAATAAGATGATATTTAGTATTGATGTGCTTCGTTCGATCATGGAACTTTGGGTTCTTGGCCAATTTTATTGCAGAGGTATTGTCAATCATGAGTGGAGTTGATTGTACTTGTTTTACCTGCAAATCTTCAAGAATTTTCCCGAGCCACACAATTTCTTTTGTTGCCTCAGTTGCTGCCACGCATTCTACTTCTGTTGTGGAATCCGTTGGAATTGATTGTTTGCGTGATCTCCAGGAGACATCTCCTGATCCAAGACTCATAGCATATCCTGAAGTAGATACCCCAGTTTCTTTGTTTCCATCTAAGTCTGAATCAGAGTATCCAATCAAGCTGAAGTCATCCACCTGTGTATACTTGATTCCAAAGTCTTGAGTTCCCTTCAAGTACCTTAGAACTCTTTTTGCAGCAGACCAATGTCCCTCAC